>JALIZH010017347.1:0-22429 GCA_030522465.1 Rhipicephalus appendiculatus | reverse complement strand
GGGATCAACATGTCACGGACAATGCTAAATTCCATATGTCACGTGTCTGCAACTTTCACCAGTTCTCAATCTGTTACCCACGTTTTTCTTATGTTCCATTTTCACGAGTGCCATGTATCACAGTTTCACTTAGGTGTTGGTTTAATTCCATATCTCATTATCTCCATTGCTAAACGTTTCACATATGTTTTCTTTAGATTGCTGTTCTCGTTGCTTTACACCTATTTCTTGTTAGTTCTTTTAGCGCATTGTTGTTTGCTGTTTACACATGTTTCTTGTTAGTTCATCGAGTTCTTTTAACGCATCATTCTTAAGTGTCATCGCTGTACATAATCACCCCTGTAATCACGTTTCTTCCTTTCCGTGACTGTGTAAAAATTCCCTTTATTACTGCGCCCACTTCGCCGGACATCATTCTTGACATGTAGTCATGTTTATATCACATCGCACTTTTGCCCCTATGGTGATTTGTCTGATATATGTACGATATTAGATACTGGTTAGACACGTGTTTGGGGGCCCCCTGTGTATGTAAGCATCACATTCAACGTATGCACTGTATTCCCTGACGAAGGCCGGACCCCGGCCGAAACGTTGGAACTAATAAAAGTTTTCGTACGGTCTTCCGCTCAAGGCAATATATATATATATATATTGACAGCACCCTTGCTGCGGGCCGGCTGTTCTTATTTTGCCCTCATCCTTCTCTTTCTCGCGCTCGACCCCAGCTGCCCGCGCGCCCAGAACATCGACGTACTTCTTTGTCATTACACTCGGCCATGACTGCAGAGCGCGCGGAGCTGCCGACAGGTATCTCTGGTGGGCGGCTTTGGCTGCATCGCAGTGGTCTGTCCTGGCCAGGCTGCGACTTGGCTGGGGGAACTGCGGTAATGGGGTCTGGTGGGCGACCCTGGCTGACTCGCAGTGGTAGGTCTCAGCCACGCTGCGACGTATTAGCTGGAAAACATTCTTCTGGCGGTCGGCTTTGGGTTTGTCGCATAGGTAACGGTGAATGTGGCATGTCCGGGGAAGGATGCCAGAACAGCATCCGAGGAGGCACCATGGCTGTCAAGGTCTTTCGGTGCTTCTTTCTGGTCACGCCCGCGTGATTATTAACGCCGCCAAGACCGTCAGGACTTTCATCACGAACCTTATCAGCGGGCTTCGTGATGGGTGACAGGGCAACTTTCGTGTGCTTATCCTGGAGAACCTTGTCGCTCAACGTGAGTTGATCAGGTGTGCATTCGGTCAACGAATGCTCTTGAAGTAGCAGAAGTGGCACCGATGGGTCTGCGAGCGCAGGGACGTGCGCCATGGGGGCTCTACGGGTACTTTCGCGAAAGGTGCTGGCCCCGGTGCAAAGGTGGTCATAGTCTCTGGTAACGTCTCGGAATTGGAGATACTTGACGGGGAACCCTGTTCGGGGCTTGTGTCTGCCACGTGGTCTTCTGTGCAGTGGCTGGAGGGTAACTTTGCTGTCGCTAAGCTGGATTGCGCAGTAGGAGCCTCGAGGTGGTGCCCCTCCAGAGCTCCATCCTCGGTAGCGGTGAGTTTGCAATGGGTGGTGGCATTGAAATGGTAGTTTATCCGTCCAAAGGCAGCTATCAGCCTGGTACTCCAGTCTGCCCAGGACTGCTGCCTCACGCCTTCATACCGATGCCACGCCGCGGCAGCATTACAAAGGCGGTCGACGGCCACACACCATTTCTGTTGGTCTGTCCATGCCTCGCGAGCTCCAAGAGCGTTGATGGTCGTCACCCAGTTGTCGGCGTCGTCTTGAAATCCGTTGAACTCCGGTAGTTCAAAGGCAGCCGGTGATGGTGATACGGCAAGTGAAACTCCGGAGAATGACGACGCCACGCAGCTGAGTTGGTATGAGAGCGCCGCGAGGGTGTATCGGAGCTCTCTGCGGCTCTCTGGTGAGCCCTCACCATGGTCTTGCGAGGCAGCTGCGGCCAACGCGGCATCGATAGAGCACAACGCTGGCAAGGCCGCAGGAAAACGCGCGGACGTCGGCGCTGTCAAGGCGCTGACTGTGACGCGGAGTCGCGCGATGGTGCGGGAAAGCTCGGCGGAGCTTTCGGGCGAACCGCACGTGGAGCCAGTGGTAACGTCCGAGGTGTAGGAGTGGACCACCGTACTCACTGAGGCGGGATCCTTATCCGAGGGAGCTTGGACAGCCCCCCTAAGCGGCTCAGGTGCCGATGGAGTACTGAGCGACTCGTTGTCACAGTGGGAAGCGTGAACGGCATTCCCTGGCATCGGTAGGCCGTGCACTGTCTTGGTGACGCCGGAGTAAGCCTGCCCTTGCGCCATCGAGAAGGCCTGGACGCCGTCCTCGGATGGTGTAATAGGTGCTCAAGGCTGTAGAAGGGTCACGGGCTCCATGATCACGGTGCCGTGAGCGGCGTTCGCGAGAAGGAAAGCCCTCAGCAGCGATGACCCACGGGGACGCGCTTACGGTTCGTAGTTCGTAGACTGCGCCATTGTAAAGGAAGAGACAAGAGACAGCACCCTTGCTGCGGGCCGGCTGTTCTTATTCTGCCCTCATCCTTCTCTTTCTCGCGCTCGACCCCAGCTGCCCGCGCGCCCGAACATCCATGTACTTCTTTGTCATTACAATATATATATATATATATATATATATATATATATATATATATATATATATATATATATATATATATATATATATAGGGTTTGAAGATCGATGGTTCCGGCTCGGAATATGTTTGAAGAAAAGGATGCACGTGCGAAATGTTTTATTAACGTTTCGGCTGGTGGACCAGCCTTCGTCAGAATGAAGGGAGTACATTTTGAAGGCACTATTTATATGGGTGTAGTTTCACACTCTTGCGCAGTACACCACAATAAGACCCACTCCGCATTGAGAATAACGTGATAGAGACACCTTCGTGAAACAAAAATAAACAATACTGTGAATAGCAATAAAAATACAAATATCGTTCAACACAAGAAACCGCGTCACTGGCCAGTGAGATACCGCGACACATAAACAAAGCACTCTACATAAGATATATTGGCGCTCGTGGAAGGCCTACAGAGGAAATAACGAGAGCAATCTATGATGCAATCAATAAAAAAAAACATTTCCAGACAGCATGAACGCAGAAACAAACACGAGCGTATTTGTTCCAGCATGGAGACATGCATTGTATGCTATGCAAGCACGCCCGCCAGCTTTCCCGCATTTTCGTTTAAACCTCTGGAAACCGTGTCGAACTTGTGAATTAAAAATGACTCGCGCACTTCGCGCTTATAATGTGACGTGAATCCGGATTCTAAAATAGTCGCCCTAAAGTGATTCAAATGTACGTCCGGTGGTGGCAGCGTGTTTAGATATCGGCAAATGAAGCATAGAGTGTATATGCGCCTTATGATAATTGAAGTGGTACCGAACTGCATTTGCAGTTTGGCCGATATACTGCAACTTACAGATAGAGCACGCCAGTAAGTAAATGACGTTTTCTGTCTCGCATGTGAAATCGCCACGAATGTTCAAGTAAAAGTCATTAGCAGTGCTTTTAGCCACGGTGGTGGTCATCATCTGAATGCACACTTTGCATCGAGGTTTGCCACAGGGATGGCAATCCTCGTGTGGAACATGGTTGTGCCTGACTTTGGAAGACGTGAGAATGTCGTGCAAATTTCTACCACGCCGATACACGGCACGGGGTGGTCCTGGAAAAACTTTCTTGAGGTGCTCGCTTTGAGTCAGCATGTTGTAATGCTTCCTCAGAATAGCTGCTACATTAGGCGCAGACGCACTATGCGTGAGCACAAGGTTAGCATTACTGGGTCTTGCGGGGCGTTTTTCTGCGTCTACAAGGGCTTTGCGGTCAAGCTTATCTGCGCGTGCCACTGCGTCGTCGATTATCTGAGCTGGGTATCTCTGCCTTAAAAGTGCTCCACGTAGTCTATCGCAGCTAGCGCTGAAGTCTGTTTGCTTTGAGCAAATGCGTTTAAAACGGACAGCCTGACTGTATGGGATGCTTGATTTACAGTGTTTGACGTGACTGCTATGGAAATGAAGATATTGCTGTCGGTCAGTAGGCTTCTGATCAAGCTTGGTAGACAAGTTACCATCGCTCAGGCTTATAGCGACGTCCAGAAAGTTAATAGCTTCCGCTGAGTAGGCGTGCGTGAAGGATATGAAAGGGTGAACGTTATTGAAATCTGATATGAATGCGAGAAGTTGAGATTCACCGTGAGGCCAAATAAAGAAGACGTCGTCAATGAATCTTTTGTAGCATAGCGGTTTTAAACTGCGACTGCGTAAAAATTCCTCTTCAAGCCGTCCCATCAAAATGTTTGCATAGTTTGGTCCAATCTTAGTTCCCATTGAGGTACCGCTAACCTGCACATAGTGGGCTTCATTAAACTCGAAATTGTTCAGCTGAAGAATCATTTCAAGGAGTGTCGCTATGGTAGTGCTGTCTACTAGCTTGTCACCAGGAAACTGGTCATACGCTTCAACAACCGCCGTGATGCCGTCCGAATGAGGGATGTTAGTGTAGAGTGACGATACGTCCAGTGTCACAAGAAAAGAACCATTAGGAACGCTAATGTCACTGATTCCTGACAAAAAGTGGTTGGTGTCCCTCAAAAAAGACTGAAGTGTAGCCGGAATGTTACGAATTAGTGAGTCGACGAACAGGACAGGTTTTCCGTCACCGTTCCATTAGCTGAAACAATGGGGTGGCCGGGATTGTTCGGCTTATGAATTTTTGGCAGCATGTAAAATCGGCCCGTAGATGGACTGAGAGGGATAACCGTTGCGGCTGCCTTATCAGTTATTTTTTTCTCTCTCAGCAGTACGCTTATTTTTTCTTTATATATATATATATATATATATATATATATATATACGTACATACATACACACATATTCATCAAGCGCGCAAGTTCGCTCGAAGCACGCGCGCAGAAAACCCAATCCAACGCATTTTACATTTTCACCAACCTCAAAACCGCATGTTTGCTTGCGAAACACTGCAGGCTGAAGTCTAATATAAAGAATCTTGCCACTCTGACTGACATGGCAGAGATACCCAGCTCAGATAATCGACGACGCAGTGGCACGCGCAGATAAGCTTGACCGCAAAGCCCTTGTAGACGCAGAAAAACGCCCCGCAAGACCCAGTAATGCTAACCTTGTGCTCACGCATAGTGCGTCTGCGCCTAATGTAGCAGCTATTCTGAGGAAGCATTACAACATGCTGACTCAAAGCGAGCACCTCAAGAAAGTTTTTCCAGGACCACCCCGTGCCGTGTATCGGCGTGGTAGAAATTTGCACGACATTCTCACGTCTTCCAAAGTCAGGCACAACCATGTTCCACACGAGGATTGCCATCCCTGTGGCAAACCTCGATGCAAAGTGTGCATTCAGATGATGACCACCACCGTGGCTAAAAGCACTGCTAATGACTTTTACTTGAACATTCGTGGCGATTTCACATGCGAGACAGAAAACGTCATTTACTTACTGGCGTGCTCTATCTGTAAGTTGCAGTATATCGGCCAAACCGCAAATGCAGTTCGGTACCGCTTCAATTATCATAAGGCGCATATACACTCTATGCTTCATTTGCCGATATCTAAACACGCTGCCACCACCGGACGTACATTTGAATCATTTAGGGCGACTATTTTAGAATCCGGATTCACGTCACATTATAAGCGCGAAGTGCGCGAGTCATTTTTAATTCACAAGTTCGACACGGTTTCCAGAGGTTTAAACGAAAATGCGGGAAAGCTGGCGGGCGTGCTTGCATAGCATACAATGCATGTCTCCATGCTGGAACAAATACGCTCGTGTTTGTTTCTGCGTTCATGCTGTCTGGAAATGTTTTTTTTTTATTGATTGCATCATAGATTGCTCTCGTTCTTTCCTCTGTAGGCCTTCCACGAGCGCCAATATATCTTATGTAGAGTGCTTTGTTTATGTGTCGCGGTATCTCACTGGCCAGTGACGCGGTTTCTTGTGTTGAACGATATTTGTATTTTTATTGCTATTCACAGTATTGTTTATTTTTGTTTCACGAAGTGTCTCTATCACGTTATTCTCAATGCGCAGTGGGTCTTATTGTGGTGTACTGCGCAAGAGTGTGAAACTACACCCATATAAATAGTGCCTTCAAAATGTACTCCCTTCATTCTGACGAAGGCTGGTCCACCAGCCGAAACGTTAATAAAACATTTCGCACGTGCATCCTTTTCTTCAAACATATTCCGAGCCGGAACCATCGATCTTCAAACCCTATATATATATATATATATATATATATATATATATATATATATATATATATATATATATATATATATATATATATATATATTGTAATGACAAAGAAGTACATGGATGTTCGGGCGCGCGGGCAGCTGGGGTCGAGCGCGAGAAAGAGAAGGATGAGGGCAGAATAAGAACAGCCGGCCCGCAGCAAGGGTGCTGTCTCTTGTCTCTTCCTTTACAATGGCGCAGTCTACGAACTACGAACCGTAAGCGCGTCCCCGTGGGTCATCGCTGCTGAGGGCTTTCCTTCTCGCGAACGCCGCTCAAGGCACCGTGATCATGGAGCCCGTGACCCTTCTACAGCCGGGAGCACCTATTACACCATCCGAGGACGGCGTCCAGGCCTTCTCGATGGCGCAAGGGCAGGCTTACTCCGGCGTCACCAAGACAGTGCACGGCCTACCGATGCCAGGGAATGCCGTTCACGCTTCCCACTGTGACAACGAGTCGCTCAGTACTCCATCGGCACCTGAGCCGCTTAGGGGGGCTGTCCAAGCTCCCTCGGATAAGGAATCCCGCCTCAGTGAGTACGGTGGTCCACTCCTACACCTCGGACGTTACCACTGGCTCCACGTGCGGTTCGCCCGAAAGCGCCGCCGAGCTTTCCCGCACCATCGCGCGACTCCGCGTCACAGTCAGCGCCTTGACAGCGCCGACGTCCGCGCGTTTTCCTGCGGCCTTGCCAGCGTTGTACTCTATCGATGCCGCGTTGGCCGCAGCTGCCTCGCAAGACCATGATGAGGGCTCACCAGAGAGCCGCAGAGAGCTCCGATACACCCTCGCGGCGCTCTCATACCAACTCAGCTGCGTGGCGTCGTCATTCTCCGGAGTTTCACCTTGCCGTATCACCATCACCGGCTGCCTTTGAACTACCGGAGTTCAACGGATTTCAAGACGACGCCGACAACTGGGTGGCGACCATCAACGCTCTTGGAGCTCGCGAGGCATGGACAGACCAACAGAAATGGTGTGTGGCCGTCGACCGCCTTCGTAATGCTGCCGCGGCGTGGCATCGGTATGAAGGCGTGAGGCAGCAGTCCTGGGCAGACTGGAGTACCAGGCTGATAGCTGCCTTTGGACGGATAAACTACCATTTCAATGCCACCACCCATTGCAAACTCACCGCTACCGAGGATGGAGCTCTGGAGGGGTGCACCACCTCGAGGCTCCTACTGCGCAGTCCAGCTTAGCGACAGCAAAGTTACCCTCCAGCCACTGCACAGAAGACCACGTGGCAGACACAAGCCCCGAACAGGGTTCCCCGTCAAGTATCTCTAATTCCGAGACGTTACCAGAGACTATGACCACCTTTGCACCGGGGCCAGCACCTTTCGCGAAAGTACCCGAAGAGCCGCCCATGGCGCACGTCCCTGCGCTCGCAGACCCATCGGTGCCACTTCTGCTACTTCAAGAACATTCGTTGACCGAATGCACACCTGATCAACTCACGTTGAGCGACAAGGTTCTACAGGATAAGCACACGAAAGTTGCCCTGTCACCCATCACGAAGCCCGCTGATAAGGTTCGTGATGAAAGTCCTGACGGTCTTGGCGGCGTTAATAATCACGCGGGCGTGACCAGAAAGAAGCACCGAAAGACCTTGACAGCCATGGTGCCTCCTCGGATGCTGTTCTGGCATCCTTCCCCGGACATGCCACATTCACCGTTACCTATGCGACAAACCCAAAGCCGACCGCCAGAAGAATGTTTTCCAGCTAATACGTCGCAGCGTGGCCGAGACCTACCACTGCGAGTCAGCCAGGGTCGCCCACCAGACCCCATTACCGCAGTTCCCCCCAGCCAAGTCGCAGCCTGGCCAGGACAGACCACTGCGATGCAGCCAAAGCCGCCCACCAGAGATACTGTCGGCAGCTCCGCGCGCTCTGCAGTCATGGCCGAGTGTAATGACAAAGAAGTACGTCGATTTTCGGGCGCGCGGGCAGCTGGGGTCGAGCGCGAGAAAGAGAAGGATGAGGGCAAAATAAGAACAGCCGGCCCGCAGCAAGGGTGCTGTCAATATATATATATATATATATATATATATATATATATATATATATATAAATTGCCTTGAGCGGAAGACCATACGAAAACTTTTATTAGTTCCAACGTTTCGGCCGGGGTCCGGCCTTCGTCAGGGAATACAGTGCATACGTTGAATGTGATGCTTACATACACAGGGGGCCCCCAAACACGTGTCTAACCAGTATCTAATATCGTACATATATCAGACAAATCACCATAGGCAAAAGTGCGATGTGATATAAACATGACTACATGTCAAGAATGATGTCCGGCGAAGTGGGCGCAGTAATAAAGGGAATTTTTACACAGTCACGGAAAGGAAGAAACGTGATTACAGGGGTGATTATGTACAGCGATGACACTTAAGAATGATGCGTTAAAAGAACTCGATGAACTAACAAGAAACATGTGTAAACAGCAAACAACAATGCGCTAAAAGAACTAACAAGAAATAGGTGTAAAGCAACGAGAACAGCAATCTAAAGAAAACATATGTGAAACGTTTAGCAATGGAGATAATGAGATATGGAATTAAACCAACACCTAAGTGAAACTGTGATACATGGCACTCGTGAAAATGGAACATAACAAAAACGTGGGTAACAGAATGAGAACTGGTGAAAGTTGCAGACACGTGACATATGGAATTTAGCATTGTCCGTGACATGTTGATCCCGTGGCTTAACTCTTACGTGCATAGGAACGTCAGCTTTCCTGGGCTTTCGTTAATGCCGGATGAGAATGCTCTAAATTTGTAGATGCGTAATGATTCGCGCACTTCCCGTTCGTGGTGAGATTTAAAACCAGATTCCAATATGGTTGCCGTCAGGTGATCGAGTGAGTGCCCTGTTGTATTCAAGTGCTTAGATAAGGGCAGGTTAGGAAAAGTTGTGACATGCACCTTGTGATTATTAAACGGCAATCTGAATGGTGTCGATGTCTGGCCTATGTACTGAAGCTTGCAGGTTGAGCACTCAAGTTGGTACACAGTTACTTGTATCGCAGTCGTAATCACCTTTAATTTTATTTGAAAAATTTGACGCCGAACTCTGGGCTGAAATGGAGGTGATCATGTGTGCGCACAGCTTGCAACGTGGTTTGCCACAAGGGCGGCAACCATTCAGGTTGCCGCCCTTGGGTTGCCGCCTTTGTAATTTCCTAAACATTAGGAAAATTGTTCACAAACGTGTCCGTTATGAAATGCGTGAGTCTACATTGTCTTCATACGTGGCTGCACAAAAAGTACCAAAAGGCCTGCAACTCACCCTCAGACCAGCTACGTCGGAAATGGCTAGTGATAACCTAGACCGTTGGAATGACACACTGCGGAAAGCGTCTTTGGACCTTACACGCATTGTGATCAAACAGTATAGTTCATCGGTAAAGAACTTGAGTAACTAAGAACGACAGCTACTAAGCGCCCATCCAATTAGTCCCGAGGAATGCATTTTGCTTCAAGACTATGAGCAAAAGAAGCAATTAGAAATCCAAGAAAAGAAATCTACGAAAATGGTTCGCGATAACATTCTACCGCCACCACTACCAGCACTCCGGTCAACCAGCACTTCATGTATATCCAGTCATGCTGTTGATAATGGAACACCACTTTACTAACATTATCAGCATCTCGAACATCACACTTTCTAACCCAGAAATGACGGTTCTTTCTCGTGGTCTTAACTTCTGCCCGGCAACTGGAGGGTACAATGAATTTCAATTTGTAAAAGACCTCGACGACTTCGCGCGGAACATGAGGCTACGCGATTTCTTTCATGATCGATCCAGATCGAACAGCGTGTCATCCAGTCAACACTGGACACCGCCGGTATTACGTGATAAGTACCTTGATATGTACAGCTGTCATTTTTATGAAAGGGAACACGGGAGCGCATGGCCCGTGCGCTCCGGCGGCTGCTTGCAGCGCGTTCAAGCGGGAGCGAGAGCAACCACAGCCTCTTTCGCGTCATCTCGTGGAGAGCAAAACAACCAGTCAATGGTGATATGGAATAGGCGGCAATATTGCAACCCCCCTCCCCCTTCAAGGCGATTACGCAAGCGACCGGGCCCGGCCTCTCGCGTAATCGCCTTGAAGAGGGAGGGGGTTGAAATCATGCCGCCGGTTCCATATCATCATTGACTGGTTGTTTTGCTCGCCACGAGATGACGCGAAAAGAAATGTGGTTGCTCTCGCTCCCGCTTGAACGTGCTGCAAGCAGCCGCCGGAGCGCACGGGCCGTGCGCTCGCGTGTTCCCTCTCATAAAAATGACAGCTGTACATTTTGGCTGTCCAGCACGATATTCTTGAAGCAAATAATCAGAATAATTCTTTCAAACACAACTTCACGTCAGATGAAAGGAAAGCCATTAAGACACTGCAGAATCGCTTATACATTGTTAAGCCCGCCGACAAAAGGGGTGCTGTGGTGGTTATGAATACGTACGACTACATCACCGAAGCATTAAGGCAGCTGGGCGACACCGCATACTACATAAGCAGCTCGACCACGACCCGACTGACGAATTTAAACACAGCGCTGCCGACACCCTCGGGGAGCTTTTCCAAAATGGATGCATCGGCAAAAAGAAGATGGAATCCCTGATACCTCTTAGTCCTGTTGCAGGAAGGTTTTATTTACTTCCAAAGGTACGCAAACGAAATAACCCCGGTCGTCCCATAGTTTCGGCTATTGGCACGGTTACTGAACCTCTCTCCAGCTACGTTGACTCCCTTATCAAAGCAATTCCCGCCTCATTTCCCTCGTATCTCAGGGACACTAACCATTTTTTAAGTGGCATTGTTGATCTTGACGTCCCCGACAACGCACTGCTAGTCACTCTAGACGTAGCTTCTCTCTACACGAATATACCGCATGATGACGGCATTCAGTGAGCAATACGTGCGTATGACGAATCCTCACTAGACAAGCCTATTGACAGCTCAACTCTGGCCTCCCTTTTAAAACTTATCTTTGAACTAAACAACTTCGAATTTAATCGAACCCACTCTGTACAGACGAGTGGCACCTCAATGGGCACAATGATAGGACCGAATTACTCCAATATATTCATGGGCACACTGGAAGAAAGGTTTCTTACCACGTGCGCACTAAAACCGTTTTACTATAAGCGCTTCATAGACGATATCTTTCTGATATGGCATCACGGGGAAACTGAACTTTCGTCTTTCATGGCCAACTTTAACAATTTTCATCCATCATCTCCTTCTCGCCCGTCTACTCGGCTTCAAACATACACTTTCTCGACGTCACGGTATGCATATAAGCCAATAAACTAACGACGAAACTTTCAAAAAACCGACTGACAAATACCGCTACCTTCACTTTGAAAGTAGCCACGTGAGGCACAACAACACGAGCATACCGTACAGCCAGGCGCTCTGTTTCAAAAGGTTGTGCTCCGCGCAATCAGACTTCCAAGATAATTGTGCCAAACTCAGTGATGCGCTAAGAAGGCAAAACTATCCGCCTCAGGTAATTGACGATGCCATTAAACGGACCAGTGCAGAAGACAGGAGCGAGCTTCTTCGCTCCAACAATCGTGCTCCACAGCGACCATGTACAAACCTAATATTAACTCATTCTGCATCAGTACCAAATGTTAACCACATCCTACGAAGGCACCATAATATTCTCATGCAGAGAGACCGTCTCAAAAACATATTCTCTGAATCGCCCTGAGCAGTGTACCGTCGATCGAGAAACCTGCACAATATGCAGACTTCATCTGTGTTAACCCCTTCTGTCCATTCATGTTGCCGCCCTTGTGGCAAACCACGTTGCAAGCTGTGCGCACACATGAATCACCTCCATTTCAGCCCAGAGTTCGGCGTCAAATTTTTCAATTAAAATTGAAGGTGATTACGACTGCGATACAAGTAACTGTGTGTACCTACCTGAGTGCTCAACCTGCAAGCTTCAGTACATAGGCCAGACATCGACACCAATCAGATTGCGGTTTAATAATCACAAGGCGCATGTCACAACTTTTCCTAACCTGCCCTTATCTAAGCATCTGAATACAACAGGGCACTAGCTCGATCACCTGACGGCAACCATATTGGAATCTGGTTTTAAATCTCACCACGAACGGGAAGTGCGCGAATCATTCCTCATCTACAAATTTAAGGCATTATCATCCGGCATTAACGAAAGCGCAGGAGAGCTGACGTTCCTGCGCACGTAAGAGTTAAGCAACGGAATCACCATGTCACGGACAATGCTAAATTCCGTATGTCACATGTCTGCAACCTCCACTAGTTCTCACCCTGTTACCGACGTTTTTGTTATATTCCATTTTCATGAGTGCCATGTATCACAGTTTCACTTACGTGTTGGTTTAATTCCATATCTCATTATCACCATTGCTAAACGTTTCACATATATTTTCTTTGGATTGCTGTTCACGTTGATTTACACCTATTTCTTGTTAGTTCTTTTAGCGCATTGTTGTTTGCGGTTTACACATGTTTCTTATTAGTTCATAGAGTTCTTTTAACGCATTATTCTTAAATTGCATCACTGCACATAATCACCCCTGTAATCACGTTTCTTCCTTTCCGTGACTGTGTAAAAATTCCCTTTATTACTGCGCCCACTTCGCCGGACATCATTCTTGACATGTAGTCATGTTTATATCACATCGCTCTTTTGCCCATGCTGATTTGTCTGATATATGTGCGATATTAGATACTGGTTAGACACGTATTTGGGGGGCCCCCCTGTGTATATAAGCAACACATTCAACGTATGTATATATATATATATATATATATATATATATATATATATATATATATATATATATATATATATATATATATATATATATATATATATATATATATATATATGTATATATATATGGGTCATTCTATATCAAGTGTACCAGGTCAATTTTCGGCCATCTCCGATCATGCTGCAAAAAAAATTCTCCTGGTCTATGTGAATGTGGGAAGTAGTTACTGAGGCGTTATATTTCGCAACAAAATTCTATGTTGCCTAGAGGGTGCTTCGAACTTTGGGCACCCAAGTGAAACTCTGTCGCGCTAAATAATTGATATAATATTACTGGTATGAGAAATTACTACGAAACAATTTTTTCCTAATCTAAAGTCGCCGAACTTTTATGGCTGCGATAGTTTAATCTTTTTTGTCTTATCTTTCTTTACTTTAGGCCTTGGCGAAAAATTGCAATACGCTGCATGTTTAGCGCATTTTATAAAAAGCACAGGTTTTGTTCACGAGTATTATATTGCCATAATGTGCTTTACGGGTTCCTATAATAAATTTTGAAAATACTTCGGGAGCGTATGAAGCAAAAACATTGCCACAATATCGTGACAAATTTGGCAAAAAGAGCATTTTCACTCATACTGCGGCTTCATTTTCTCAGTGTAGCGGTCCAAGTAAAAAATGGCTTATATATTCTAGCATGCTTTGTTGGTAAGACATACAGAAAGTTTCGAAAGAGCTGTTTTGGTTTTAATGGAGAAAAAAAAATTTCCAACTGAACAACTACAAGGTAGTGGGAAGTTGGCTTTTCCTCGCCTTCACTGCATAGCACATCAGCGCTAGATTCCAGCGGGGGGCTCTTCGGCAGCGAATAATGCATGTTATACAACAGCTTGTCACTTCTTTTGGTAATACTGCTGTTTATAACGTCAAAAAGGGTAATAGTGCTAATTCTATGGAACGGTATCTTCCCCCTTGTACCATCAAAGGGCAGGTTATATTCAACCGCTTCATAGTCCCAAGGGGCAGAATTATAATGTAGTCGATGTCCTGCAATACAGTACTGGGGCGTTGTGTTTGGCTTCTCATAATAAATGCGCATGGTCTTAATAATAATTAACGATGTAATTAAGGTACAGTTTATTTAAGGTGTTTTTTATGTTTCAGGTATAGGCCCATGCGTGATCGTTTACCACTGGTTTGGATGATGAAATGGTGTGTCCTAGGTGTACGCGTTAGAGGTGATTCGATATTGTGCTTATAAATGACACTCAATTCGCCATTTCCGGTTGCGATTTAAGATTTTGTCCGCCGTTTTCTTAATGGTCCTAGGGGGCTGAAAATGTTAAAAGCTCGTCACCATTACCAGGCGGGTTTTTAATTAAAACATATTCAGCACCTTCGCACAATTAAGAAATAGGGCTATGAACATGATAATGTTCAAATCCCTCCGGAAATAGTGACTTTATTCCAGTAGCGGACAGCGTTTGCCACAGCGCGAAGAACATTCAGTGCACCACAAGTGACAGCAATCGCGACCACGAAACGAAAACACATCCACAACACACCGCAACACCACCGAGGGCCAGTTTGCCGTGCATACGATGAGAACACCACGCCGCACATGGATACAGCTTGGGTTCGTGCACATTTTTTTTTTTTAGTGTTTGTGGGAGCTTTCTTACATTTGCTTATTATGCCATATAAACGATATTACCTCACTCCTGCCGTAGTTGCCGTAGTTGTCATTATTGTTTGCACTAAAAGAAACTGTTAACAGTTGATTTCTTTAGCGGACTACTTCCTTACGCGCACGCTGACCATTCGTTCGAGGGCGCCATTGCGCGGGAAAGTTCCATGGGAGTGAACGTTCCTCCCTATGGTCTGAGAGTTCCTCCCTCATTTAGCACATGGCACCCTCGTTAGGGTGGCTAGAATGGGGAGGTGTGAAAAGTGGCCGCCGAAACCGGTCCCCGAAGCGCGCCGATGCCGCTTGGGGCGCTGCACGCACAGGCGCGGGTACCCTTGTGCAGGCGACATACGAGTGAGCGCGCGCTGCTCTCCGCAAAAATCGCGCTCACGCTATGTGGCGGTCACCCATTTGCTGTAAAGCCTTTTCTATTGAGCACATGTAGGACAGTACATGGCACCTAAGCCAATTAACAGAGTCATTTAGTCTCGCCTCTGAAAACCATTCTCGAAAAGGCCTACGAGCGAGACTCGCTCGACGCCAACTTTTGTGGACTTAATGATATTGCGGTTATTCGCGGCAGAGCTGCCCGTGTGCTAAAAGACGTTAAATCACTGGAAGGCTTCATATTAATTTAAACGAGCTAAATTGTTTCAACAACGAGCAGAAACCTTGGTACAAGAGCCTCGCTTTGCTGTTCCGAACGATCTTGTGCAACTCGCAGCTGGAATTCTCACTTTGAGTTCAATCATCGGTTTCCAAATGTAGCAGTTTTTGCGGCCTACAGTTACTCATTAACTCGGATGAGTCACGTATTAAGAGCGCAACAACTTGTCCCCAGGAGCAGATATTGAACACAGTTTTTTACAAAAACACAACTTTACTTTTATGTATGCCAAGGTGTTCATGCATTACAGCTCTCATAGCTTTCTTTACCCTTTCTTTTCATGTTATGTTTGGTTCATGCCTTTCAAAAAAAAAAAAAGTGGACCCAAGTGAGGCAATAATATCGCACCCCACTTCGGTCAAAGCAGCAGCATATGCCTTCGGCAGCCAATTTGTTGCGTCTCGCCTATCCTCCTCAGCATTTCCATGGCCGATTTGGCGTGAAGACGCGATGTGTTCAAAAAACGAGTGATTTTGTTCTCAAGGCTGAGGCTATAGATGGAATTCGACGGATACAAAAGTCCACCCAGATACGACTGCTTGCTTGTCTCGGGCTCAGAGATTTCTTGGCGTATTTTCTTTAGAACAAGCAGTATAGTATGCACTACCAAAAAGAAGTAACTAAATACGTTACTCGTTACGCTAACGAAAAAGAGAAGCGTGTTACCACCTTACGGTACCTACAAAAAAGGTAACGCGTTACCCTTACCGGAAGAAAAGTAGCGCATGTTACTTCTGCTATTACTCCAAAATCAGGAATTCGAATCAGTGCGCTTACGCTGCAGGAACCGGAATAACAATTTAATACATCTCGTATTTATATTTCACATAAAGCCTTTAACCAAAACAACTATTTTAGGTGAATTACTTATATAACTAGAAAACCTTGCACAAGATACCGGATCTATAATATAGTGACCTAATGTTTACCGTAGAGTTGCATGTGATGGCTTATAACGTTGTGGCACATGGTAAATCAATCTCTCAATGTCACGGCAAACAGAAAATCAGATTTTATTATTGCCACTCGCGTTTCTTATTTTCACTTTTGCTGTATTCGGTTTTCGCCCACAAAGACTGTCAGCAATGCTCAGCGCAAACCGCGACTCATTGTTCGAGAAGCTTCTCGAACAACGCTCTCCGGAAAGAAAACATCACTGATCTCTCAACAAACTTAAAGTAATTCTGACGGTGTGCATCTACACTAGCGCACAAAACATGGGCGCAGATCTTGTACGAATGAAGAAATCCCTAAATTATTTAGTGCCGCGGAAAAACATATTTGCAGCATAAATTATTTTTTCCCGTTTAATCTCCATAAGGGCTGCGAAAGTTGCGAGTGTTTACGTAAAGGCGTTCAAGGTGAGCCTCGCTTTCCCCGGTATATTCACTAACCAGAAAAGTATACCTGCATTAAGCAGCAGGTAGAAGCAAATTTTATTTTGAAAACAGGACTGATTGAACAGCGCTACCGTATTGCAGGGACAACTTGCTGAAAACTACAATATGTAGAACTAAAGCAACCGCTCTATTTCTAAATGGTTACGTGTACTTACTAAATTACCGAAAAAAAAAGTGACGTGCTACGGTGTCACTTGTAATGCGTTACCGCCTACACTGAAACAAGACAGGCGTTCTTGCACTCATCACAATTATTACAGAGTACAAGCTTTCTCGCAACATAGCCTGCGACATTAACAAGGCGGCTTTCACCTCGCTAAGCAGTGTACGATGCATGAGCTATACGCTTCTAGTGCATCAAATTGAAGCCTTTCGTTGTCTTCCTCGTCATATTCCGTCTCATGCAGTATTTCTTCTACGGACAGAAGCCAGACTATAGAAGCTGAAGCATCAAGTGCTGCACCAAGTTCCAATGCACCAACGCTCGGTATTCTTTTTTGTCGTTGACATTTTTCGGCAGCGCAAGCACCGGCTGATGACATACTTGTAAAGTAGCGACTGTTTGCGAACAAAATCACAGCGCACTTGGCGAAAACCCAGCGAAGTGCGCCGCTCACTACCCGCGCCGTATAGCGCCGTACCCGCGCCGCTGCCATCAGCGCCCCTAGCGGCATCGGCGCGCCGAGGTATCCTCTCCGGCAAGCGAAAAGCGGCGCGCTCATCACACCTCCCCCTTCTAGCCACCCTACCCTCGTCTTGCAGTTAATCCCCCCCCGCGGACTAACCGTTCGTTGCGCGGACGATATGCCGCACTAACTCCCATTTCCCTCCTCTGAGGCTTGGAGTGTAGGATCGCCTCACCCGCCCTGTATCTGCTCTGTGTGCGAGTGCAAGCGTGCGAGGGGAGCCGTCCATCGCAGCTTTGATTGGCCACGCGCGGTCGCGCGCGACCTATCTTGTCAGCAGACGGCTGAAACCTTTGGACGTTGTGTGTTTCACAGCACCATTTGCGCTGAAGTGATAGGCAGCATGAAGGTTGCTTCGCTCGCTGCAACATACGCATTTTGTTAAGCCAGCGTTTTGTTCAGTTACGCAAGGCCGAATGCTAAAGCAATTAGCGGCCAGCCTTACTCTGTAAAACATTACATTTTGTTGCTATCGCTTTCACTGCTTCACCCTTGAGGTGAAACGAGCTTTCTAACGCAACGAGCCTTATCAATATCGGTACAGTCCTAGTACAAAACGTATTTCTTCGTTTTCACGCATTGAGATTTCCGTGCAACACCATCTGCCTAATCGCATTTACATGCAGATTGAAAAAAAATATTGCACAGGTTCTCTGGGTAGAGGAGAATAGCATTGTCATCGACACTGTACTTTACCGGAGACATTCTAATAGCTGTCGTTCAGTGAAATAGTCAATCTTTTCTTTCCTAGCAGCATTCGTCATAAAAACAAGCCTACACAGTGGTTTTTCCTTCGCCTTATTTCCTAAACAGTATACCTTTTATTAAAATGAAAACGATGCAGAAATATTATAATCTTCAAAAATGGTGCCCTTTGCTGCATGAGGAACCGAGTTTAAAGTAAGCGAAGGGCTTTGGGAAAAAAAAAGAAAAAAAAAGAGAGAGAGCGTAGTTCCTTTTGTGCATCTGTAATATACTCGGTGAGAAATCTATAGCTGTTGTAAAACAAACCTTAGGATGAAGGCTGCTCTGCGTTTGTGCCCTTGCACACTCCAAGTTCAAACATGATGCATGATGATGCTGTGTGATGTGTAGTATGCTGGGACAAAAAGGCACAGTATCGCTCCAAGAGTGAAGCAATGAATGCGACAGAAACAAATTCAAATGTCATGAGAAGAAACGCAAGCAACTCACTCCTTTATCTAACAAGGCCGCTGCAGCCAGCGACTGAAGGCGTATGTGTTAATTTGTCAAGAATAATCTATGATTACTGAAATACAAAAAGGAAGAAAATTAAAGACAGAACAAAAAGGGCGTCACTCGCAACTAACTTTATTCTCAATACATCAGTGACATATATAGCCGTAGCAACCATGCGCGCGCACATTGCCTCACGTGCTTGTCAGAGAACACGCGATAAGATTGACAAAAAATGACAAAAAAAAACGACTACACGAAAAAAGATTCGAAGAAATTAAAATCCCCACTACGCAGAGCAACAGATATGTCACTAACACACATATATATCTTCTTTTTAATGTATTTCAGTAAGCATGTACCGAAGTAGCCCAACAAAAAGTTTGATTAAATTATCTATGAACCCAGAATGCAAGTTCTCATTAATGTACATACGTAATTTAAAAAAGCAGCTTATGAGTGGTATGCGTGAACTGAAACAGAGTAGTATTGTTAATAGCTTGCGCAAAATACATAGTGCCCCTTTCTACGAATGCGCCTACTTCGTTAACAGTATTTTAACAGTATTTTTAAAGTTTACGGAATTTTGCAAAAAAAATGGCATTCATAATGCTGTGTTAAGGCCGCAGGATTATTTTTGCAATCAATGGTTCGTTAGGGTAAATTTACGCGCACGAGATTTCGGTACTGGCCTTCCTTCGGAGTTGGCGACCATTTACGAACTCCCTAATGACTAATGGATGATCAGAAAACTGACGAAAAGAGTACGGGTGTGTCTGGGGCGCGCATGGGGTGTGCAAGGGACATACCAAATCTACTCTGCATTTTGTATATTTGCGTATGTGAGCTAGATTTTTAGCCCTTGCAGAGCTAATTAGCCAGTGGTACTGTTTAACGTAATTACGGGTGGAGAACATCCGGCAGGGGGCGTGTAAAAATGAAGACACTCTCGCCCTCAGGCCCTGCTAGAGTCTGATATGTTACAAATGTAACCTTTGCAAGGTTACATCCGACGGTTGCTCAAGGAGAAACACCGCGTCGTTTTCATGCGTGAAGTGTTGCAAAGTGAGCGTATACGTCATCACTAAATATTTCTTTATGCTGCAATGTTTTCCACCGTATTAGCAAAAAACGAATGCGAAATAACGGTATAAAGAAGGATTTGGTTACTTATTTTGTCCGTGATGGCGATATTTATGCTCCTAGAGAAAAACTGTGACTAAACGTTTATTATCTCCTGTAACGAGTTGGCTAAGGCAGCGATAATCACTCATTAAAGCCGCATTGTCGTAGAATCTCAACGTGTTGTGGTTGTTTTGACAGCGACAACTTCTGTTTCCCGCACAAACTGTTGTCATTTGCGTACTACAGAGCGAAGGACAGCATTCCACAGAATTCTTTCTATGACAAGCGCTTTCTGCTTTTTTAACACGAGTACTTAGGCTCTATTGCTGCTCTCTTGAACACGTTCTCGTAAGCACCAAGTTAATAAATGCGGGCGTACGACCCATAAATGACCGTCACACGAAGAGCGTGATCATTCTCGAGTAGATCACACGACGAATTATGTATCAAGTGGCATCACTTCGCAGTATTCACGCAATAAAATGCTCGTAATGTTGGAAGAAAGCACACGACAACGTTTTGCCGCCGCACCCTTACTTTTTGTGAAAAAATAAGGTAATCTTGGGTTCTTTCAAAAGTATTCAATGTAAGATTTTCTTTAATAAACTCCTGTAAGAATGGGGCCACCGAGACCAGGATCAAACGAAGCGAGTAGTTTCACTGATCAGTACACCTATACGATGGCGCAAATACAGTCCTGCGGACCTCCACTCGCAGCCCCGGGTTGACAGATCGGAGTTCGTTGGGAATGTCATTTCGCTGACCTACCCAAACTGGACTGGAAAATGTCGCGAAGGCCTGCGCATCTTGCAGAAATTATTTGCCTTGTTGCGTTTTTAAAAGCCAATAATGGTTCGTAATTCAGAACGATAAGACTTAGTAAATAACATCACAAGAATATTCGAAACCACAAGCACAAAGTTTAGACCAAACACGTGGCTCGCGGCTTCACAATAAATAAAATATTTGTGAGTTTGTTAATTGTACTCGCATTATTTACTGGCCTATTGCGATTAATAACGCTGTGTTCTGGTAAGATACAGAGACGTGACTGGCCTCAATCATTTCTTTCATAAGGCACCCAATGCGGTCACCATGTGTTGAAACAAAACCGTGGAACAAAACCTCTGTCTTTCGAAATGATTCGATTCGTTCTGGAGATCAGTATTGATGTGTTGCTCTAATCCTGACGCCAAATCTCCTTAACAAATGATACATCCAGGGCTGGGCAGAGATACTCAGAAAAGTATTCCGGAACACAGATGTCGAAATACATAGGCTCGAAGCTGATAATAAAGATACTGAGATACACTTGCCTTTGACGTAACGCCATATTTCGGGGATACATTTGCAAAAAGGCGAAAAAATGTGTTCCGGAATACAGTTACAGAGATACAGACACAAGAATACAAATACTGCAATACATTTTTATTTCGAAGGTGCTGATGCTCCGCTAGGACATTTATTAGGTGCAGGATGGTATTCTGATTAATGTTCTAACGCTTTTTGTTGAAACTTCTAAGTCAAGATTATCTCTCGAATCACAAGCAAACACCAGTGCATTAAAAAAAGCATACATTTATTCTTGACACAAGGTCTGTTGGACTCAAGATTGTTCAGTTAATTAAATTAAGCAACATGAGGGCTTCTTAAATAGGCTGTCATTTATAGAGCGTCCATTCGGCCTCAAGACAGGACTCGCGAATTCGTGAAATAGACTTCCAACCGAAAAAAAAAATGAAAATAGGGGTGCGATCCCTGCCTTGAGAGACAGTTACTTTCGTATAGGCAGGGGATGGCAATACTCCTTCCGCCATTCTGTCATCAGCGGCGTCGGGCGCTTGTACCGCATGGGCAATTCGGTGCGTGTGGGAATCCATTCGCCGCCCTCCCTGTGTCGCAGATCAGTAGCGTGCCTTTGCTTGGATTAGGACAAAAAAGTCTTCCATCCCCCCTTTGAAACACGTTAGCTCATTTCCGGAAAAAAAGTTACGAGATACCCGTGCCGTGCACTGTATCGCGATACAATCGATACATTGTAAAAGTATTTCACTACTCAGATACAGATATATTTACAAATATATTTCGATACGGAAATACAGATACTCCCAAGTATCTCTGAGATCATATCGCGATACTACCCAGTTATGGATACATCATATAGGACATATGGGAAATGCGTTCTTTGAAATGGCAATGCTAAGTGACAGATTGTTCGTCATCTGATGGCGCCATCAGCTGGCATCGTCGATTTGTCAAAGGTGGGCGGATCCCGGGGGGGGGGGGGGGAGGGGGGGGAGAGCCCCGTTCCTGACTGCATCACTCAGTTCATCG
Source organism: Rhipicephalus appendiculatus (assembly GCA_030522465.1). NCBI lineage: Eukaryota > Metazoa > Arthropoda > Arachnida > Ixodida > Ixodidae > Rhipicephalus > Rhipicephalus appendiculatus. Next base: position 237 of record JALIZH010017347.1, on the reverse strand, counting down.
TCAAATGTCAAAGACACTGTCGTTTTCCTCTTGTTTTATTACGTAAGCAACTCATGCCCTTCCTCTACAGCTGTCACTACATTGCTGATGTAATTGTTTCGCAATACCTCGAAAAAACTGTCTGTTTTGGAAAGGAACGTAAGTGAGGCGGTTTGTATTTATTGCGATAGCAATTATATGGACACGCTGGGCGGATTTTTGCGGTTGCCGTCGCCGTCATGTCCCGGATATATATAT
>JALIZH010017346.1:0-61519 GCA_030522465.1 Rhipicephalus appendiculatus | reverse complement strand
CCTCTTCCCTTACCGACGCAGTGCAGCACGTAAAGACTTTTTATATGCCGATTAAATTCTGTGTCTTTCAATTAAATGTTCTTTCTCTCTCCGGCACATTCCCTATTTGTTACAGACGTTTGATTCATGCAAGCATCTATTCCTCCCGGTCTTATTTGCAATAGAAGGTTATTTTTCATAACCTTAGTGTTGAAGCAGCTTCCTTAGCCGAGCTCGAGCTTCGTGTACAAGGTCAAAAAGAAGTACAGTGCGGCTTTTTGCTAAACACGACAAAATCCACATTGGTAACGTTTTTGTGACATCTCCTAAATTAAAACAAAGATACGCCAGACTCGAGCTCCGTGTTAATTAAGGCGAGAGCCTCAAGTGCTTCCTCAGACGTTCTCAGTGAAACACGTGGCGTGTGGTTTAGAAACTGACGTGGCCTATCAAGCATGACCTTAAAAAACTTGGTTCGAACCGGAACCAAACCGAGGCATTCTGCGCGGCCCTCACGTATTCCACCAGAGAGCGTAGCCAGCGCTTAAAACACACTCAGTAAAAGACCCTCTACAAGCGTCATGGCGATCTATGAGTCACGTTGAAGGTATACTAAAGGCAAATAGTACATTACGCCATAGTGAAAGGTGAATGTTGAAAAAAGTCTAAAACGTCAATAATATGCACAGTAGCGATTTAGTAATCGAGAAATTAAAGTTAATGCACGACACGATTTTCAACACCAGTGGGACATTCTGTAACACAAGCCCGATGACGTAGCAAAGCCTCACTACAATTATTCACCCGTGCTCAAGCTACCCATGACAAAAAAGAACATTTCAGTGTGTTATGAGACGGAATGTGTCTCTTTAAGAGACGTGTTACTGCGTGACCGAAGTGTTTTGTAGCACCAGATAGTGCGTCATGTGAATTGCACAACGAGTAAGTCTTTCAAAATTTGACATGCATTACAAAGGGATCAGCCATCATTCATCGTCGCCATCATCAGCCATACCACCATGAAAGTTTGCAGCTACGTAGGCGCTCATATTGTCGTACAGATGCGTAGTCAGTACTTTGGTAAAGTCTGCACACCTATCAAAAAGACATTTAAATGCTCGCATAAGGCGTTCAAACAGTCGGTTTAAAGCAAAACATATGCAGGTCGTGCTCATTTTGGCTTACTTATCTTTCATGAGTGCAGCCGGGCTTTCGCCTTCTTGTGCTACAAGAGCGAAACACCAGCCGAGCTTTTCTCCAAACTTACTACCTTTGAAGCATGGAAACTTGGGCAAGTTGGTAGGACATAATTGAATATACGAACAGCACAACAGACAAAGACTGTTGTTGTTGTTGTTACCTTCGTCAGTCTTTGTCACAGCGCTGTGTGTTGTTACCTTCGTCAGTCTTTGTCTGTTGCGCTGTTCGTATATTCAATTGCTACCTTTGATTATGCATGGCTCCTTCTGAAGACTGCTTCAAGAGAATGTTGCACGAGAACTGCGGTTGTAATAATGACAACAACTGCAACGCATTAACGGCGCATTTCAGTACTGCCGTACAACCATCATTATTCTTGTACACCTGCTGCATGCTCGTCAAAAAAGAGACATTTGATCATATCGGTGATGTCAGTATAAGACAACAACCGACGTGCCTCAGTCATGACCTCCGGTCATTGCACACGAATATATACTTTAACGTTCAGTGCTTGGAAAGGTTCGGTACAACAACACTGGTAAAAGCCCGTGCGGCAATGCCGTAAACGCGGTCGTGTGCCTCAGGCTCTTGCTTCAAATAGGAGTCGCCGCTCCGACGATTCTGGACGGACCGCAGTCATGGCGCTTCTAGGAAGACCTCGGAACCTAAGAGGTGCCAGGAGCGTCTTTGTCTGAACCACGTTCCACACTGGTAGGGCCTCCGATCCGTGCCCGTGGCGCTGTCCGGTGAGTCCGCAGTCCCCGGCCGCCCACCCTTCGCAATGAGAAGCCCCTAAGAGACCGTGGCAGGGCTGACGCCCCCGTCGTTAGTGGCCTTCTCTATTGTGAGGCTCGGTTTCTTTATATGTCGTCGGTGATGTTATGAGAGACGAACGTAGCGCATCTATTCGAGGTTCCCTCGGTGCCTTGGATATATCGCAGGGGCGTCGTGACCTGACAGCCGCCATTTTTGGACCTGGTTGAGGTACGAGAAAACACGCACGACACAAGCGAGGCTGGACGTGGGGAAAAACAAGGTGCTTGTTCGGAGAATGCAGAATTGGGAAGAGGTGAATGCGAATCTTATGTATTGTTGGTTAGGAGCCGTTATGGACCCCTTGCGTTAAAAAGATGAGGGCTGGCCTTCTGTCGTCCTTTTTGTCCGTCTCCTTTTAGTGCAAGAGTCCCAATGTTTAAGTCGGCCATTGCATGTGCACTGTTTGATTCTCGATAATGTACTCAGTTCTAAATGGGAATACACAATGGGAACACAAAACCCGATGAACATCTTGTCTGAGTGTGTGCGCGCGGTCGTTTTTTCTCCTTGTTCACTTTTTTCAAGAAAGCAGCGTTACTTCCGATCCATGAATATCAGAAGACTTCAGTGGCGTAAAAAGCTGCATGAACGAAATCGATTTTCACCAGAGGGATCACGGGTGCACTCAACTTCGATTATTCTTGCAACTTATGAAGTAAACCATTCGATTGCCTATAATACACACAAACTGATTTCGTTCTTTAAAACTTCTGGCAGAAAAAGAGATCGACGAAAGCCTCAATGACGTTATCTAACAGTTCCTGTCAAAAAACTCAGTTTCGCCGCAAGGACTAAGCAATGAATGCAATAGCAACAAATTAGAATGTAACACTATGAACGGGCGCGAACTATCAACTGTCACAGCTCGACATTCGCCCCACGCTGCTCAAACACAAAGAAGGATGCTCGAAAAGAACGCACATGTATACACAGGACGAACGCGAACTAACAACTGCCACCATTGTTACTACTATATGTTTCATCTGCGCGTTGCAAGTGTCGACTATGCCAGCGCCTCCTTGTTGAACACTGCGGCGAATGGTGTGACCTGTCAGCGCCTCCTATGACGAGTGGCGTTCGAAGCATTGTTTGCCCGCGTTCCACATCGCGAATGGGTGCAGAAATACTTAAATGTGCCACTTTTTAGTGCGCGTCTCAAGAGAAGTTAAAACGAGATATAAGAGCGTTGCTTTAAAGCGCGCCCTTCGCACCATCTAGTGGGCGTTACTGAACACGCCGAAGCGCCTCCGAGATCTGCTTACCGCCACCGGTAAATGCTCGCCGCTAGCATTCCGAAGAGCGTGTGGCACATGCTAGGGCTGTCTAACGCGGCAGGCTGCGAGCGTAGGTTCACAAGTTCGAGTCCCGGTGGTGCACTTCGAATGTTTTTAAATGCGAAGCATTTCTTAGCGGACTTCGGCGACGTTGAGCGTATCTATCTATCTATCCAGCTATCTAGCCGCCTACGACTTTGTGATCTCCTGGCCGCATCGTTAATGGGATTTATACCAAATTTGGTATGGCATAACATGACTGTATGAAGAACATAAACGGCTGGTCATATCATGAAAATCATGACTAACTTGTCATGAAAAGTATGATTTACATGCCACGCTCATGGCGCGCTCGCGGCCGTTTCGTTAGCTTGACATACACCAAATTTCGGATTGAGTGACATGACTGTATGACGAACATAAATGACAAGTGGTAATATGAAAATTATGACTTCATGTGTGACATCACTTTGCATGCCACGCTCATGGCGTGCTCGCGGCCGTTTCGTTAGCTTGATATACAGCAAATTTGGTATTGAGTGACATGACTGTATAACGAACATAAGTGGCAGGTGGTAACATGAAAATCTTGGCATGCATGTCATCTACAATGCCATTTACATGCCACGCTCATGGTGCGCTTGCGTCCAGTTCGCTAGCTTGACATACACCAAAATTGGTATATCGTGACGTTACTGTATGACGAACACAAATGACAGGTCGTAAAATGTAAAACATGACATGCAAATTATGTAAAGCATGATTTGCTCCTTCCTGGCTGCTTCGCATTACATCGGATTCCCACAGTGCGTGGGATCTGCCGGCTTTTTTCTTCTCATTTATTTATTGGCTTTTATTTAAAGATAGCTTATTTATATATATTCTACATACGTATACATATCCAGGGCATGACGGTGACGGCGACGGCAAAAATTCGTCCGAGACTGTTCATATAATTGATATCGCAATAAAATATTTTGGGAAGTGGAACAGATATGGACTATTGAACAATTAAGGTGGTGTTTATTGCCGTATCTTGGCCAAGTTGGCGAAAGCGCACACAAAAAGCCGTGCCCTGAAAGCACGTGACCTCTCCCGCCGGACCTGTCTCTCAGCACGCATTTTCACAGCGATACTCGGTGCGCGCTACTTTCTGGCGCAGAAACCATCTGCAACCTCCCTGTAGGAGAGTGGGATACCCGCCACAGAAACGGATATCCCAAAAGACCCAGCTAGTAGGGGAGGAGGAAACCGCACAGGAATAGTTGGCGCAGTGCGTCAGCACGCCAATGTTTTCAACGCGTGGCGGCCGTTCTCACATCTGGAAAATCGAGTGCGCCCTTATCCGCCCTGTCACTTCGCCGTCCCCACAACTTTGCAGCATGACTGCGTAACAACCTGGCTTTCTTGTTCTGGCCTCATAAGAACATGCTTGACGATCCTCTGCAACTTTTTACAGTGGATCTGTTATCGCGTAGCTTGATTTGTCTTCTCCGTAATTGCGGGTTAGCGAAGCGGGTAGTACTAAAATATTAGGGTAACACCACTACTCGCTTCCAGGTCCAGCGTGACGGTTGGACGTGTTGTGTCCTCCCTTTTCGCCCTAGTGTTTCTCTGCGCTAAATATTGCATGCCACAGGGGTGAAAGCGCATAAGACCAAGACAAAGAGGCTTGACACGCGAAAGCGCTGAATTACAACGGTATTTTATTTTGGAAGAAGCAACCACACATAAAGCTGAAAATCTATGCCACATCACGTGCGTGCCGCCTGCCCAAAATTCCTATCATGACGCGAAAGCACAGCTCCTTCCTAGAAAGCGCAATTCATGGTTTTGAAACGCATGGGTTATCCAATCTATCAATTAATTCCGCCTCAATGATCTCGCGATTTAACCGATTTCCACTTCTGCTCACAAATGAACACTCGTTGTAAACCGGATCAGAAGTGATCACAACAGTCCAAGATCTACAATGCGCATCTAAAAACCCCTCTCTCATCTCGGACACGTTGTAAAAAGGCTCCCGGTGTCCATCATTAAGGAGCCTATCCCGGAGCCTCTCTGTGTCATGGCTAACCAGGAAGCCCAGGCAGCTACGTTAGCGCTAAATATAATTTCGTGGCTTACCAACAAGGCCGCATTTCTCCCCTCATGCAGGTGGTCAAGTGGAGAAGAGGACGGGATGAGCAAAGATGAGGAACAGCGGCATAGGTGAGTCGGGAGTGGGAGAAGGCAATGTGCAGCCGCGCCAAGCCTAGGTGGCGTGGCGTAAGTGATGACGTCGTAGCGTTGCCATTGATTTGCACTCTATCGCTGAAGCTTGCCCCTCAGCTCCGCTGTCCCCTTTGTGTTTACGGCGTCAGTCAGTACAAGGTGAGCTTAAGGCCCCGTAGTGGGCACATAGCAAGTTCGGAAACATTTAACGCGCGTAATCGCTCGTGGTTTAAAGCATGCTGAACATTACATAGTATGCCCGAAGTGATTGAAGTACGCACTAGGGACAGGATATCGCTATCGCGCTCAACTCTTAAAGGCGAAGCTTAAGGGTCCCCCAATGTTTTTATTATTTATTTTATTTGCATCTTTCTAGATTTTTAGGTCACGGACAAGACGATTATTTTTTGCTCACAGCCAACGACACCGACGCCGACGCCGGAATTTCTGCGAAACGAGCTCTTTAACGCTATTCGCGTTCATACCTGTCATGTACGTCATGATTCACACGCCACGTTCGTGGTGCGCCACATACATGAATGCCTTGATTTCTCTCAAATTAAAAAAAAAAATTACACCATCTCCCGCTAAAGGGAACCATGTGTAGATGTGAAGCAGCGGGCGCTAACGCTTACACTGGCGGCGGCGTTGACGCTGGCGCTCATCGCAGCGTTGCGCAGGAGAGAAAACTGGGGAGGCGCAAAGCAGGCAGTGATGGAGCAGTGTTTCCTACTGGAACATGCCAATCGCTGCTAATGGGCAATGAGAGACAGAAGACTCCGACTGGACACAGAGACCCGCACTCCGCTTTTAGTTAACGCGCACGCTGCGAATTTTTATTGTTCAACAACGCACAGGAGAAATCTTCCACCGGCACCACCTTGGAGGTCAAGATCCATTGCCATATATACGGGATGGCCAGTGAACGGTTGTGCAGCGCGAGCAGTCGGTTTTTTCAACCAAGAAACTCGCTAGCAGACGCTGCCTGCGTCGGCGTCGCGAGGCGAGAGGGGGAAGCGGAGGAGAGGAGAGAGAGGGGGGTGACACGCATGCGCAGTGGGAGTGTGAGCGCCGTGGGCAGGGATGCGTAGAGGAGAGAGGGGGGGACCGTAGGAGAGGAGAGAGAGGGGGACGCGCATGCGCAGGGGGGAGTTAGACGCCGCGGGCAGGGATGGAGAGAGGGGGGAGTGTAAGAGGGGAGAGAGGAAGGGAGGCGCATGCGCAGTGAGGGTGTGGTTGCCGTGGGGAGGGATGCCTAGAGGAGAGAGAGGGGGGAGAGGAGGTTTTTTATTTTTATTTTTTCATTAACTGTTTGCGCATGCGCAGTAAGGGTGGGCACGCGGCACACCACCACCACCACCACCACCACCACCGGATTAAGCTTCGCCATAAGATGCTTCACATCTAAAAGAAATGCGCTGTATGCAGCCTTCTTGCCTGACTTCTGGCATTACACCGATTCCCACAGTGCGTGGGATCGGCCGTATTTTCATTCTACTCCTCCTCTCCACTTCTCTTTCTTTCCTTTCGCCAACGTTCTCTCTGTGCTCTTTCTTTCACCCATCCGAGTTATTGCATCTCACACCGGACAAATCAGGCGCACGTGTTCTAGGAGCGAAACAGATGGAGAAGAGGACGCAGAGAGCGCGTGCCGGCCGAGTTATTGCGTAGCACGCGCTAGGCTTTGAAGAAGAAGCCGTTCACGTTTATGATAATTTTCTGTTCACCACTAATGGAGTTTCTCCAGAGCTTAAACCGCTCTGATATTAAAAGAAACACTCATGAATTCGTTGTGGCTTCCTTCTGGTTACGCTACGAGACGCAGAAAACATTTTACTCTGCCGCCTCTTAATGCAAATAATATTGTTTTTAAGTGCTCGTTTTTTTTGTTTTTTGTTTTTTTGTCCTCGCTGGCTAGTGAAGGGGAACGGCCTTCATAGCACGGGGGTTAATGTGTGACGTGGATTAAATTTCAGGCGTTCATCGAAAATAGTATCTGAAGTATTTTCTTGTTAGTGTATTGACATCGCACTTCCATTCTTGTATTATTAAACATGCGTCTTCTTCAAGACTTTTGTTTACCGCACTGCTATTTTGGTATGCAGTGATGTTAATGCCCCTCTGCTAAAGCCCCTACATCGACGCTAACAGTACTATAAATAAATAAACACTAAGCGACTAGCGTTTGATCGCACCGTCATTATTTGCGCGGCATATTTTAAAAGCTGGGCTAAAATTAGCTGGGGCACCCTCGGATATATTGGAGTATCGAGAATGCCTGAAATAAGGAACATGTGCAGAGCATCGAGCTGAGACACGCTTCGGTATTGAAAGCGGCGACGTACGAATATTGAAAAACTTTTTGTATCAGAAAGCTGTTCAAAGCAGATCGAGACGCACACAAGTATTACGATCATCAACATTTTCCGTACGACAATAATCCGACTCCATGTATATCTACATATTCCGCGTTATTTTAGTATTATTGTTGCCGTATTATTACGTTCCAGAAATAATTCCATTTCATTGTACTGATAAATTTTTTCTGGTTTTAAGTAATACTTGTTTTTGATTTGCATCCGTACTTTTCCCCTCGCACCATGCCTTCTTGGGAGCCTGTAAGTTGCCTTGAAATAAATAAATAAATAAATAAATAAATAAATAAATAAATCTACCCAGTTCCACGCCATGAAAACTGCCGCACAACAAAGCTGTCTCCCCTGTTGTGAGGCATTACATTTTCCTCCTAATATGCGGCGAAGTTCTCGCCAATTTCATAATGAAACAAGCGCCATATGCACGAACACTTAAAAAGAACACAGGACGGAGCGCTTACTTGCAACTGAAAATTTTTGAGTAAGGTGTCCACATTGCAACCCTTGTGAGCTTTGAGTTCCGAGAAGAGTGAGCAAGACGACCAATGTACGTCTTGCTCACTCTTCTCAGTGGTTCTCAAAGGGGGGGTCCGCGGACCCCAGGGGGGACTGTAACATGCAGCGTTGTGGACTCCAGGTGATCCACAACGCCGGAGGTCCACAAGACTGCATGTGGGGTTAATTTATGACCCCCTTCCTTTCTCCCACTGCAAGGAATCCCTAATCACTTCCAATGGTCCACAAGGGGTCCCCAAACATCCATTGTTGAGAACCACTGGCCTACTAAACCATGCTGCTAAGGAAGATGTTGCTGCATCCACGAAAACTTGCTCACTTGTCGAAACGTCAGGCTCCAGCTAGGCTACATGTTCAATGATTTTTCATCACTTCTGGTCGTCATATTACCACTTAAAGTGTTCCACAGGTTATTGTAAAGGGAAGGAAGCTGAATTTGAAGGTGTTTTTTCGTGCAGACGCACTTTTTGCTTAGAGTTTGTGTTGGCTCTCAATTTATACGATTTTTCGTTGAACGCCGAAAGAAGCTTGGATTGCAAGAATTTAGAGCAAAAGTTTCCTTCATGCTTAGGGCTTGTAACAGTGAAGCAATCAAGTGAAGTAATCATAAGACATTCACCAGCGCAACCACCGCATTATCAAGGCGACAACCTTAGATGCCTCAACCAAGCGGGAAATTTCACCGTCGGCGGCGACCGTCCCACGGCGTCGGGGACGAGTGAAGCAAAAAATGATGACGTGATGACGTCACTTCATGACGTTATCATGACGTCACAGATCGCCAAATGTTGGCACGTAATCATGACGTCACAAATTCTGGCGTGGTGTCATGTGACGTAAATCCTCACGTTGTCATTGTAGCACCCTCCTTTGGGCGGCGTACAAAACCGGAGAGCGCGCGACCACAAGAAAAGAACATGAAGACGGCGCTTTGCAGTGGTTCGTGCAGCCACGGATCGTGTTCCCTGCTCCCCTATGCATCTACTGAGAAGAAAAAGAAGATGGCTTTCGCGTTCGAGTCATCTTAGGTGAATGCAAAAGGGACCCTGTGAGTTTTAAAGACGACAGTCTTTCTTGGGATACTTCAACGCCAAAATTTTGGTCTGTCTGTCTGTCTGTCTGTCTGTCTGTCTGTCTGTCTGTCTGTCCGTAACCCAATTCAGCTACTCGGCCAAAGTTTAACCACTTTCTGAACGCCCAGCCATCTTGAACTGGCGTTTGCGTTCATACTTGTGAACATATTCGATCTAAAAAGCAAATACTACGCATACCTGAGGCGCAACATTAATATGTAAGTGTCAGGTCGTGTGTTGTTTTATTAGAAAATACATATGTACGCAATTCTAAAGACCCTAGTGTTTTTTAGGCTGCGCTGAAAATGCGATGCTGTGCACGAACTGCGACGCTTTGCACGAAAAAGCCCTGTGCCGACGATAAGGTGCTGCCGCTGGCAGTGGCCCTTGGTCACGGTGTAATGTCCTTGGTTCAGCACAAGCTCACGTTTCCCGATGCTACTGCCAGATGGCGTCCATATCTCGCGCAGCGCCTCCTCTATTTTATCAATGCCAGCCAGATGCCGCCGATTCAACGTAGAGGAGGCGCTGTCTGAGGCAAGGCAAAACAATGTAGAACAGCCGGCAGAAGACTATCGTCTTTCGACGACATTTGCAGCGAAGCACACAGATACGCGGCCAATTTTTTCATACCAAGCTCTTCTCGACACATTTGAGTACCAAGCTATTTTATACACGTTTGAGTGGTCCTCGCATGAATCTTTATTAAAATATATTTGCACCATGCTGGCTCCGAGCAGCCAGAGCGATACAAAATATATTGTGGTTCTTAGGACAAAGACGAATGTCTATGTAGGTTAGATGGTTCTAACCTTTACTTATGTATGTCACACCAAAATTATAATGATTTTGTGTAAAATGACACGATACGATAAAGAATCAAGCTATAGTAGGGGACTGCAAAAAACATTTTGACCATCTGGGGCAAAGTAGGAGCACTTAAAATTAATTTCGTTGCCATCCATGCCCTCGTCCCCATCGAAACGGGGCCAACGTGGCTGGAGATCTGACAGGCGTGATGTATGTGGCGACCTATAAATTATTGTTACACATGCGCAAAATACTTGTGCAGTCATTGAGGTCAACAACTGCCTAATATGTTTGATTGCACTTGTATAACCAAAACTATGAGCAAACTTTACCAGAAATCTAACTCTGTGACAACTCAGTTGAAAGTCCGCAGGCAAAATCAACGTATGCGTAGGGCATGCGCAGGGTTCCCAAACAGTGGGTCAATGTTTCATCTCCACGTCACGCCACCCCTCCTCTCAGTTAGTCGAGTCCAATAGAGATGTTTAACAATGGACGCAAACATGAAAATGAAGAGAGTACGTGCTTCTCACTGTGGTCTGCCTTCAGTCCTTGGATTTTCGGGAGTAAAGATGAAAATCCTACCCCCCCCCCCCCCCTAGCTAATCTGAGGGGGAAGGGGTGGTCTCCCTCCCCTGCCTCCTGCACACGGCTATGAATGAATGTTAGCCCCAATTTCAAGTCTTAAAGAATGTTGCTTATATGTGAAGCTGACACACGGTATTCAAGGTAAAAGAATCGGATGTGGTGGTACCGGCGGTTTACAGGGAGTAGAATCCTTTAAAGAAACAAAAAAAAAATTATTTTCTCAATGTGCGGAACACAACGCATTCAATATCATTCAATAGAACATATGCTTAATTAATTTTTTTTTTCAGTTGGTGTTAGCTTAAGCGCAGCCCCTGAATAAAGAAAACGATAACCTGCGCTACTGTTCTACGCTTTTTCGCTTGCTAACATTGTTTCTGTCGAGATGGTGCCTTGACCTCAAAACTTCCCCGCCTTTGTCGGTCAATATTCACAAAAACAACGCCGGCCTACATAGCGTAATTCGCGAAAGCCCGCGCGCACCTGGCTTTACCTCGAGCTTCACTCCTCGCAATATAGATGGCGGCATACCGTCCATCGAGAAGCTTTAGGTTCAGCCTGGCTGCCAATTCTCACTCCCATTTAAAATCAATAAAGTTTATTGCTCCTCCAGCTACCACACTTTTAAGATTCAGAGAACTTGCGATGCAGATTTTTCGACGTGTATAGCCTCAGGCATAGCTTCATTTAACATTACCAATTCGCCGCCTTGGACAACAACTGAAAGTCTAATTAGATGTTCTTCAAGTTATGTATCTTCACTCATGGATATGTGATATCACCTTTGCTGGATCATTTATGACGACTTTTTTTAATACATCATCGGTTGAATGCCACTGGCGTGGAGTTAAAAGCAATGACTCAGAATGAAAAAAAAAGCAATCTGCCATTTGTAAGAGCAAGAATTCAATGATTTAAACTTCAAAAAAGAAAGAAAAAAGGCAAGAAAAAGGTTCGCTGAAATGGAATTTAACCAGAAGAAAATTATCCAGTTGGCTACCCTGCATTAGGGAAGGGTAAGGAAGGAAAAAAAAGGAGAAATGTATAAAAAATACAAAGCAACGAAAAAACGAAGATGCGCACAAGCACGGGAGTGTCATAGCCATTCAACACATATTCAGGGGAGCTTCAATAATCGAATGATTTGCGTACCTAAACGGCAGTAGCGACGGACTGTCATCATCTAGTGAACATGCGAAAGCGAAGATGCAATGAAGCATGAATAATCCACGAATACCAACTCTGACAATGAGATAAAGACTGAGAAAATGACAAGGAAGGCAAATCTGTTAAATCTGGTTGGAGGCCGTGCGCAGAAAAAAAAGGGGGGGTGGTGGGGGAAGGTGAGATAACGTAAATTTTAAATTATAAAAGCGCACTAACAAAACATTACAAGAAATTACTGCTGACTACCATAACCAAAAAAAGCCCCCCACCACCCCGAAGGGAAACGTGAGGAAATGCGAATGCATTTCGCGCGCGCTTCACTCCATTTATATATGGTGGTTGTGGTTCGAAGAAGGAAAAGGCGCCTAATTTCTGCAGCCCGGTCGGGAGCACGGCGCAGCGCCTTTTTTCTTGCTTTTTCTTGTTTTTTTTAATTTTTTTTATTTATTTTTTAAAATTTTTTTTTCATATATAGCTCCGCCGAGCTCCGCCGCAGACCGCTTTTAGTTAACGCGCACGCTGCGAATTTTTATTGTTCAACAACGCACAGGAGAAATCTCCCACCGGCACCACCTTGGAGGTCAAGATTCATTGCCATATATACGGGGTGGCCAGTGAACGGTTGTGCAGCGCGAGCAGTCGGTTTTTTCAACCAAGAAACTCGCTAGCAGACGCTGCCTGTGTCGGCGTCGCGAGGCGAGAGAGGGAGAGGGGGGGAGCGTAGGAGAGAGAGAGGGGGGCGCGCATGCGCAGTGGGAGTGTGGACGCTGCGGGCAGAGATGCCTAGAGAAGAGAGGGGGGGGAGCGTAGGAGAGGAGAAGAGAGGTGGGACGCGCATGTGCAGTGGGAGTGTGGACGGCGCGGGCAGGGATGCCTAGAGGAGAGAGGGGGGGGAGCGTAGCAGGGGGAGAGAGGAGGGGAGGCGCATGCGCAGTGAGGGTGTGGTTGCCGCGGGGAGGGATGCCTAGGGGAGAGAGAGGGAGAGAGGAGGTTTTTTATTTTTATTTTTTTTAAGGGTTTGCGCATGCGCAGTAAGGGCGGTCACGCCGTACACCACCACCACCGGATTAAGCTTCGCCATAAGATGCTTCACATCTAACACCTGCCGGCGCGCACACCTCCTCAACCTATCCTCCTCCTCCTCCTCCGCGGACAACGCCGCACAACGCCAACGCCGTACAACGCCAACGCCGGATGCCTGACATAGCCCGACTATGAAATGCATTCGCATTTAATAAGGCAGCTTCACAGTAGTGGTACCAAGCCTGAAGGAAATGCGGAGCCAGGGGGGCCTTTGTTTCTCTTTATTTTTATTAACATTTCCTTTTATCTATTCTCTACGTGTCCGTCCCATTCGACGAGCTTCCAGTAGAAGTGCAGTTTTGTCAATGCCTGGCTTTTGCAGTTTTTGCGCACCTGCTATCGTTTGCCTCGCCTGGCTGTAACACCGCGTTCCCCGCTTACGCTCGGCCCCGAGAAAAATCACGGCTGTGCCATAAGGGAGACATTACGCGCGTTGCATTTTCCTCTAGTGCCGCCGTGGTGTCTAATAACTCTAACATGTCGCGGAATGGTGATCTTAGCCCACGTTCCAAGTCCAATCAGTCAAGCTGTTCTGGCTGTAACACCGCTTTATCCGATTACTTTCTCAACGTCAACTACTACAGCTATCACAAGGGTTTGTTTAATCAATGATCATAGACGTTAGTCGTCAGGATAAAGATGTACCACCAAGCGTCTACGTGAGTACATTCACGTTAAATGGTGTTTCTAACACCAATAGTCACTATGCAGGCGCTCTTATATCAATGTACAGTAAGCACTCAACTATTTTTGTAAGGACACGTTTTACTCTCGTGTTATGTCCGCCGCGGTGGAGCAGTGGCTAAGGTGCTCGGCTGCTGATCCGAAGGTCGCGGGTTCGATCCCGGTCCACGGCGGTCACATTTCGGTGGAGGCGAAATGGTAGAGGCCCGTGTACTGTGCGATGTCAGTGCACGTTAAAGAACACCAGATGGTCAAAATTTCCGGAGCCCTCCAACTACGGCGTCTTTCATAATCATATCGTGGTTTTGGGACGTAAAACCCCAGATATTATTATATTACTCTCGTGTTATACCAACGCCTATGACGGAGGGATTAACCACGTTTTTTTCTTCTCTCCGTCTGTGTTCGTTCTCTCGCTCATCAGAGTTATTGCGTCCCACGGCGGGCAGATCGGCGCCCGTGTTTTGGGAGCGAAGAAAAAGAAGAGGATGAAGAGCGCGCGTGCCAATTAATGATGATGATAATTTCTGTTCACGTCCTACGGAGTTTGTCCGAGACTAAGCAACTTCGCTGTTAAAAATATTTTCGTATTACTTCCAAGTTTGCTTCTATGAGGCTAACACGGATATGTTTTCCTTAATTCAACCACATCCTAATAGAGGCTGAGTAAAATGAAGACACCCAGCAGGTATAAGCTGAGCTCGCTGAACTTTGTCGTAGATTTACGCAGGCAGTAAGTAGGAGCGTGAAAATAAAGACTCTGCAACGAAATATGATGTGAGAAAAAAATTACATGAACCATAGCGTACTCAACAGTAGTTTTCTGTCCTACTCAGGCCCGTAGCCAAGCATTTTTTCGGGGAGGGGGGTGGGTGGCATTTGATCAAGGCTTTGACTCGTGAATGGTAGTTTACCCCTATCCCTCAAGAAGAAGGTATATAACCGCTCATTCTTACCAGTACTTATCTACGCAGAAGAAACCTGGAGGCTTACAGAGAGGGTGCAACTTAAATTGAGGGCGACGCAGCGAGCAATGGAAAAGGAAAACGATAGGTGTAACCTTAAGAGACAGGAAGAAAGCAGAATGGGTCAGGGAACAAACGGGTGCTAAGGACATCGTAGTTGAAATCAAGATTAAATGTACATGGGCAGGGCACGTAGCGCGTCGGCAAGATACTCACTGGTCATTAAGGGTAACTGACTGGATTCCAAGAGAAGGCAAACGTGCGAGGGGGGAGACAGAAAGTTAGATGGGGAGATTAGATTAAGTTTGTGGGTATAACGTGGCAGCAGCAAGCACATGACCGGGTTTATTGGCGGAACTTGCGAGAGGCCTCAGCCCTACAGTGACCGCAGTGAGGCAGACGATGTATGAAGGTGATGATGATGACTCGTGAGACTCAGTAATGGTGAAGGCATCGCCATCGCTCATGGAAAGCGATCACTGAGCTTTACAGGCACGCACTTACAGTAGTACTTTGCAAGCGGTTAGTGGGGTTGGCGTTTTCGAAAATGCAAAGTTCGGTACCTCCGCTTATGTCCAGCACCATGGATACCAAGGACAAGTAACCAAGAACACAAACGAGAGCTGAGGCTAAAGACTGACAGAAAGGGCGCAAAAAGCAAGGTGAATGCTTGAATGGCGCAGCAAAAAGAAATGCATAGAAGAAAAAAGAAATAAAAAGCAGAAAATTAGGAGTGCGCAAAATTGACAAGCCTGTAACCTAACGCTAGAGGGAGGGTACAAGGGTAAGGCTGTGCTCTGATGTTTGATTCAGTGTTAATTGACATTTCGTGAACATATACAAAAGGTAATTCACATTTGATTCAACTTAGTCTAGCTTTTGTTTCCTTTTGTTCACCTCAAGTCACATTTTATTCACATTACGCACATCATGACCAATTCTAACCTCTTCGCATATACTTGCTACTTTTTCCACTTTAATTTAGATTTGATTCACGTTTAATTAAATTTAATTCTCACCTCAGGAACGCAGCTAAGCTCGAAACGTGAAATCAGGCACCATTAGCTCTACAACGCCGGTGGCCGAACTTTGTAGACTTTTCAGAAGCGTTGTAGAAATATTTTTTTTATTGCGATAGCAATTATATGGACACTCTCGGCTGGTTTTTGCCGTCGGCGTCGCCGCCGCCGTTGGCCGCCGCCGTCATCCCCCGTATATGTATATGTATATATATAACCGACCCCGCCCGTCGTTCGTGAGCGTGAAAAGACGCGAGGGGGGAGGGTCCCTCGAGCGACCTTCGATTTTATTAGCGCGGTCGTCGCGGGCGCGCGCGTTATCTCCCCTTCTCGGCGGCCGACAGCGGGGGGCCGGTGTACCCTTCTACGTGCTGCGCTCTCAACGCGAAGAGAATGTGGTGAGCAGTGTCCCTGGAGCGGCCGTATGCTCTTAAAGCAGCGTTTTCAGAGTTGCGTGAGATCGGATCCAAAAGAGTTAGCTGCCAGCCTCACTTCGTATAACATTACAATTTGTTGCTATCGCATTCATTGCTTCACTTGGTGAAACTGTGACTTTTTTTTAACATGAGCGTTCTATTCGATTTGATACCCAAACTGAATTGTCCCTATTCGAAACGCCAAAGACTTTTGGAAATATTGAGAACCGACGGGAAAACAGCAAAGGAACGCAACAGAGGAACAGGCAAGAACCTTTTTTTCTTGTTTAAATCATTGAATTGCCAAGATTCATGCAGCCCGAGTATTCACAAGACTATCTACGCTACATTGATCAACAAATGAATGCGCCTTTCTCAACGCTAATGTAGGCCACCTTGCATTTTTTTTCCTTTCCTCAAAAGAGATAAATTGCTTTCGCAAAACCGCGTTATAATTAAGGCCGTCCTTGACGACCGATTTCCTTAAATACACCATGGAATTGTGATTCAAAGCTGTGTGGGAGCAAAATTGTGAATCTTGTTTCGGATGTATTATTTTTCTATTTTGCATTAGCATTTGTGGTGGTTTCTTCTGTTTGGTATTTATGAAATTTGACTTTTTTGGCATAATGTCTGTGCAGCACAAAAATCACAAAGCAAATATTATTGAGGCAGCAAAAACATCAAGAACACCTGATATGCAAAGTATCATATAGGTCTTATCATGCTGATTTTGAATATGGTTTCACAATCATGTGGCCATAAGAATTAGAAAACGGCTTCGTTAATTCTATGCTTCACAGAAAAGAAACAGACGTATAGATACACGCGCAACACATGTTTAGAGATAAATGGTTGGAGTTTATCTACAATGACCCGTTTGTTATTCTATAAGGGATGATAATTGAAGACTACAAAAACAGCAGGTGTTTTATTCAAGCACGCACACACATTACAAGACTCCGCTGTAATGTGTCCGCTGTGTGTCCGCTGCCGTATTCGGGTTATGTTAGAGTGCAAACTCAGCAGGATTACACGTATGGCGCCAGAACGCTCGTTTTTGCTTTATTTCAAAAGCCAATGTGTGTACACGCAACAGATCTACTTTCCGGTGGCCCATGGATGGTACAAGTCGTACCAGTTTGTTCTTGGGCAGGTAGTTATGCCCGGGCACGCTTCAGCATCCCAGCTTCTCCAGCCAACATGTTCACCTCTGTTGCGTGCCTTTGAGCCACCTGAACAGCGGCATGAAGTACTCCAGGAGAGGCCCTGCATCCAGGTCTCTTGTCTTCCCTCTGGTTAATATCGCCAGAACTTCTGGCCAGGGCTTTGAAGACCCCATCTCCATTACGTGTCTGCGCAGAGAAATGAGGCATTACGTATTTGTCCTAGACAGTGACGTTCTGGCTAAATAAGAATAGGATAAACGTTATGACGACACAAATTACCCATTTTTAAAAATTCGGATGAAATTGTATATATTTACAACTGGATTTCAACTATGACTAGGCAATAAAAGCTGCAATTAGCAGCTTGACGTGAACACAGGGCAGCGTCATGGCGTGCAAAAAACAACAACGACAACAATAGAATGACGCAGTGGAATACAGTATACCCACGCAGTTATTCACTTGCTGGATTTAAGTAGGAACACGCAAGTCGTTGTTTGTGCACTGAAGAGCCCAGACCAGCTTCATCAACGAAAAGTCAAAGCTGCAAACCTAAGCGTGGCGGTAAATTCCTACTGCCTTATGCTAGGTATTGTTTGAGCATATATTATAAAGAACTCGTCTCAGCACCTGCCGACAGCTCTGCTTTTGTCTCATTCAAGTGTCCTCTTCTCATTTTTTTTCTCTGCAGTGAGGGACTGTCGTAATTACCGACAAGCGCAACTATTTCCTTATGCATCTGTCGGGCCTATGGGCCCTTATCTGCAGCACGCACGCTGGAAGCATGCGCAAGGATAACACACGCTACGTTGGCCATGCGCGTGACGAGCGGTAGCGTTGCAAAAAGCCACAGGGGGGCGGGGCAGATGGACGCTAGTCGATAAGAAGGGAGGTGAGACGAGTCCGCGGGCTTTTAAATGCGAATGCATTTCTTAGCCGGGCTATGTCAGGCGGCGTTGTCCGGCGTTGTCCGCGGAGGAGGAGGATAGGTTGAGGAGGTGTCCGCGCGCCGGCAGGTGTTATCTCTCCGCTCTCACTCCCTCTCCCATAGAGTGTAGGAGAGAGTGTAGGAGAGGGTGGGTGCAGTGCTTCGCCGCTTCTTCTCTCGCCGTTCGCTCTCTCTCCTCCCTGCGCCCCACTCTCCCGTCCGCTCGCGCCTCACTCTCGACCGTTCGCTGGCTGGGCGCATCTCAAGGCGATGGCAGAAGTGGAGAGGAGGAGCGCGCTCTGGTGCGTGAGGGCGCTCGCATCGCGGGAGGTCGGCGGAGCTCCCGCGATAAAAAAAAAAAAACAGGTGCTGCGCCGTGCTCCCGACCGGGCTGAAGAAATTAGGCGCCTTTTTCCTTCTTCGAACCACAACCACCATATATAAATGGAGTGAAGCGCGCGCGAAATGCATTCGCATTTCCTCACGATTCCCTTCGGGGAGGTGGGGGGCATTTTTTTTGGCCGGAGGCAGGGGGGATGCGATGATGGTCGCGCGACGCGCCCAGGTTTTCCTCCGTGAGTGCTGCAGAGCAGAGGCCTCGCCGGTTTGGGGCGTGCGCTAGGGCGAGTCGGTGGCTCATCTTCTATTGCCTTGCGTGTGAGTTCGTTTGCTTTCGTGCCTTTACGTTTCGCGTCGTATGTTCCGTTGACCGCCAGTCTGCGGGGATTGTTCGTTCCGGGCCTCTGGTCCTTCTCTTTCTTGTATGCGTTTCTGCCGTGTTGTGCCTGCCTGGAAGGCTTGGTGAGATTCTTTTGAGCCGTGAATTAAAAGCGGTTCTTACTCCCAGCGTTGCTGGCTCGTGTCGTGCGGATTGCGGCTCACGGACCCCCCTGAGCGGAGGCGGAGGCCTTCATCTGGCGCCCAACGTGGTTTTCTCATGTAGTTTTTCATCCTTTCTTTGGAGTTCGCTTCCGTACCGCGGGAACCGCACGCATAAGGCACCCCTCCAGTCGGCCCGTCTCAAACGCGATATGCGTTGCTCATATTTCAATGCTTTTGCGTTCCGGTAGAATTGCAGCTCGCGACAATCCTACTGACCTAAGGAATTACAATCCTACTGACCTAACGTTCATTATAATGCCCGACAAGTTGAAACAGGAGGCGTCCGCGCCAGATACGTCTCGTATCGTCGAACAGCTGACCGTGGTGCTAGAACGCCCGGCTACAGCAGCCGACAGTTTTCGCTTGCCGCTGGCCGTGCCCACATACGAGGGACACACGGACAAGAAATCGGTTGCAGACTTTTTGCAAGAGTTACAAGATTATCGCGACGCGCAAGCCCTCACAAATGACACACTACTGCAACGCGTTCTGCCCGTCGCCCTTTCTGGGTCTGCCGCACGCTGGCGTCGGCGCCAGTCTTTCCAAAGAGTTGGTCCTACTTTGAGCCGCTATTCCGCGCCGAATTTCTTCCCCCCCCGACTATGCCGTTCGCATGAAAGATGAGCTTCGCAGCCGTACCCAAGCTGAGGATGAAAGCCTCCAAGAATACATACGGTCCTTACAGGAGCTTTACGACCGCGCGGACCCTTCGGCATCGGAAGCGGAAAGAGTGTCTCGGGCAGTCAAGCAGTCGCATCCGCGTTTTCAGGCATACTTAAGGGGTCGTTCATTCTCTTCACTCGACGTCCTCGCTAAAGCAGCGGGTGATATTCAGGCCGCGATGTTAGCGGAGCTTACATACCAACCACCGCCCCCGCCCGAATCCACTCTCGAGCCATCCTGTGCGTGGCACGGTCGGTCCAACCCAGTGGCCCCACCGATGGCCCCACCAAGGGCTCTGGACCCATTCAGCCACCACAATCTGCCTGCTCCGGTCTAAACGCCGGTGGATAGGCCGGCGTTTAGACCGGGACGCGCCCAGGGTTTTCTCCGTGAGTGCTGCAGAGCAGGGGCCTCGCGGGTTTGGGGCGTTCGCTAAGGCGAGTCGGTGGCTCGTTTTCTATTGCCATATGCGTGTGAGTTTGTTTGCTTTCCTGTCTTTACGTTTCGCGTCCTATGTACCGTTGACCGCCAGCCTGCGGGATTGTTCGTTCCGGGCCTTTGGTCCTTCTCTTTCTTGTATGCGTTTCTGCCGTGTTGTGCCTGCCTGGAAGGCTTGGTAAAATTCTTTTGAGCCGTGAATTAAAAGCGGTTCTTACTCCCAGCGTTGCTGGCTCGTGTCGTGCGGATTGCGGCTCACGGACCCCCCTGTGCGGAGGCGGAGGCCTTCATGTGGCAAACTTCCAGCAAACTAAAAAATTTTAGTTTGCTGGAAGCACAATGAGGATAGGAACGTTCGCCGTGTAATTTTGTAAAGGTGTTAGCAGACTTTCTAGTGGCACTATTGGGGACGTTATTTACTTCAACTGATTGCAACATGATGAAAACACCTGCTGAAAACAAGAAATATTCCAGTCCTTAATAACTCCACCTTTACTATTGGCACATGGAAATATTTTCTGAAATCTATATAAAAAAAACTATTCATTTTTTTTTTCACTCAAAGAACCTGTTGGAATAAACAGTAAGCTCCTGAGATATTCCCAGATTGTGTTCTACTTCCCTCAGTCGTTCTAAGCAAACAGTCCTGTTTCACTAGAAAATTATATACTATAAACCTACCCAAACAGTCTTCCCGCTTCCTTTGAGTGATAAAAATCGCACTGGTGAAGTGGACCCACGTGATTGGCTTCATCGCAGAGTGCTTTGTAGAACTGGAATTGCAGGATGATGCTTACGAAATACCTGCATGGAGAGAGCACTGTGAGCTATCTTCGTTTATTGCTTTTATGTATTGATAGGGAGCATCGTTACCTTATGTACGGCACGTCAGCCGCTATGTGGTACTTTGACGGTGGATCAAAGTCATCCCATGATCGACGTACAGCGGGACAAATGCCTTGGTAATTGAGTCTGTAAAAGATGGCAAAATATTCGAAATGACCTTCTGTCTGTAATGTAATGGCGTTTGCGGTACGTTCCGAGAAATGCAAGACTTAGCTAAATCGGGGAGTAATTACAAAAAGAGAGGACGCTGGTCCATTTGTTTTACTGCGTCCCTCGTCCCGAGCACGCCCTTTTGCTAGCGTCATGCAAGTCAAACCGTACGACCACTGGCACCTATCAAAAGTTTCAGTTTATCGGTTTGGTCTTGCTCGGCAGTGGCGGCGAATCTTCGGTATAACGAAATCATGGAAGAATAAGGTTCATTATATTCCATGCAGAAAATGAGTGGTGCTCTAAGGACGTAAAATTTTAAACGTTTCAATACTTCGTTATACCAAGAATTTCGTTGTATTGAAGGTTCTTATGTCAAGGTTTACCTATATGAGCTCGCACTTGCACACCATTTAAACGCTCATATCAACAGCTTCTCCCCACCCACTCAGCCCTTTGAAATAAACTCCGCCGTCCTGCTATATGTACATTGATATTTTTCATCAAAGTTTGCTTAACATACTCCCGCGATTGAGAACGAAATAATTTGTTGGCCTTGATAACATTACCAACCCCTTCCACTGGCGTAGCGTTGAAGTACTAAAAAAATTCCCCATCTCCCGCTAAAGGGAACCATGTGTGGATGCGAAGCATCGGGGAGATAATTAGCTTGAGCTGGAGGAACGCCGCTGCTCTCATTTCACGGCATCGGTCCGGGCGCTCATCGCGGCGCTGCACAGGAGAGAGAATGAGGCGCGCGCGCTCCGTCATTTTCATACCGCGGAACTACCGTGGCGCCCCCCAGCGGAGTATGCAGCTGTCACACCACCTGTTGTGCGCACCGCTCCGTAGAGGATTCCTAGAGGATAGGAAGGGGAAAGTAGGAGAGGAGAGAGAGGGGGGAGGGGACGTGCATGCGCTGTGGGGGGTTTGGGACGCGGGAGCCGCTCCGTAGAGTGGAGGAGTCCTAGAGGAGGAAGGGGGAGAGGACGCGCATGCGCTGTGGGGATGTTGGACGCCGGAGCCGCTCCGTAGAGTAGGGGATTCCTAGAGGAGATAGGGGAAGAGGACGCGCATGCGCTGTGGGGATGTGGGACGCGGGCGCCGCTCCGTAGAGTAGATGATTCCTAGAGGAGAGAAAGGGGTGAGCGTAGGAGAGAGAGGGGGAGGGGACGCGCATGCGCTGTGGTGGTGTGGGACGCGGGAAGGAGGGACGGACTAAGCCCCTCCAAACACATGCAAGCAAGATCAAGGAATGGGGTCAACCAAGGCGACAGACACCACCTGCCTAGCCATTACTAAGCAGCCGCTCTGTGCTCTCGGCCATGACTCTGATGACAATGGTAGTGGTTGACGGCCTTCATATTACTACAGTGTTCTGGTTCGCAGAATGGGTGCTTCCCTACTTCATGAAAGTGGCCGGACGCGGGACGGGGGGACGCGGGACGCGGGAGGGACGGACATAGCCCCGAGCATAAGATGCTTCGCCTCTAAAAAATTCTTCCAGTAATATTTCTGCCGTCTTTACAAGCCATGGTACTTCTGCTCGATTGGAAAATTGCCCGTTTTGTACCAATATTCAAAAAATGCTGCCGCATGACTATTGTGAAACCTGAGGAAGAGGGTAGAGCGGACACCCAGCTATTTTCATTGCGCTGTTGTTATTGTTTTGTTGCTATTGCTATTGGTGCTACGATTTCTGTTATTGCAATATGGGTATTATGATATTGTGCGGTTTTAACGTCATGTTATTCGCAGTAATCTATAATGACGATTAGATGCTGTTATACGAACATAGGCGTGCGCAGGGTTCCGCTTCGGGGGGGGGGGGCGGGGGGGGGTGAGGGAGGGGGTCGAAGGTTCGTCACAGGCCATCCCCCCTCCCTATTATGTCAATGCACGGGGCTGATTTTGCGCCTGACCTCCCCCCCTCCGAAGTCGCAGCGTCTCCCCTCTTTATTATGTCAATGTATCCGGGCTGACTTTGCCTCCCCCCCCTTCTTAGTTGACTAGGGGGGGGCGGCCGCCCCCCCTGCCTCCCTATCATGCGCACGCATATATTGACGAATAACGTGAACGGCGACAATTAAATATCGTATGATGTGCGAAAAGGCAAGTATCTTAATACACTCACAGTAGAGTCCACCAGGCCTTGTTATACTGATGAGGTGAGTAGACGCCTTTAAACATATTCCATCTCCACAGATCGTATGCGTAGGCTGATGGAATAAAGGCCACCTTGTCTAAAGCAATGCTAAACAAGTAGTTGATGTCGGTCTCTGCGGAAGAGCACAAAGGAAAAATCACAGCATATCCACGGGGTGAATGATGATGAGTGGGACGTAGGTTACCCCATTACTTGGGAGCGCAAATCGTGCCGTGCCTCTCCTGAATTAACGACGCTTTGAGAAGTGCATGCCGAGTACCAGTGTTTATTATGTGCTTGTTGATGCCATATTTGCGTGGTTTTTACAATACGCTGTGTCCAGGTATATGCTAACAACTTCAGCTACCATAACGGTTAAATTCGTGATCATTGGCGTTAGTCGTGGCGACGATGTGGCACTAGGCGTCAACGTGGGTGCACCCACGTAAAACCGGTGCTACAGCTGCCAAGCACCAATAGACATTGCACAAGCTCTCATAGATTAATGCACAACAAACAATCAACTACTCCTATGCAGACACGTTCCACTTTCGTGTTAAACCGATGCCTATGACGGAGGGATCAGCCATGTTTTTTTTAACAGTTCCGTTGCTTCAAAAGTTGGTTCATTAATTTTGCCTCATTAAGCAATGAAGAAGAACACAAAACATAGTGTGACCTACTCCACGCAGTAGTCGGCTCATGCTTTTGTCGCGTGTTCATACTGTGTGTCGGCATATATTTTTACTCTGGCTAGAGTTAGCTGCAGGGGCACCCTGTATATTGTGCATTTTTTTTCTTCATCGCGAACAATCGCAACGTATGCGTGCCAAAATGGCTTCTTATGTCATCGATTATAATTCACTGTTTAACATAACAACGAACATTGTTAGCTTACCGTAATCCTCCCACCTGTGCCTGAGCAGGCCAACTGCTTTCAAAGTGCTTCGGTGTAGCCACAGAAAGAGAAATCGTGTCTCCAATGGCTTCGTGAAAACCTAATTGGGGCGAAAATGAGGCATGTGATTTCATTAAGCATCAAGCATTATTTCCGGGCTTCTGAAAAAGTAGGGTAATTTTTCTCAGCCGAAAACAAAAGGCAAGCGATGAAACCTTCATTAGGTACACTAAATTTCGGTTTCGCTCAGCGCCATCGGCCAGCGCATGAACACGAAGTCTTTGCTATGGCCTTATAGCACGAAGGCATGGCTATTGCAGATGAGAAACTTTCTCAATAAATTATATCAGAATTCTTCTACACGCGTCAATGCAGATTTTGTTACAATAGATGTCTTAAGAGCAAGCATCTTTCATACGATTGAATAAAAGTATGAAATACAGTGTGAAAGGTCTCGGCTGCATTAGTCAAGCTAATTAAGGGGAGATGCGAGTCGGAAAAAAAGTTGGGTAAATCTGTAGCCTAGGGCAATGAAATTTTCGCTGTGTATATAGGCTTTTATGCTGATTTATAATATGTAATTAGTTTTATATAGTAAGCTGCACAGTTTTCGTTTTGTGCCAGGACAATGTATAAAATATAGTTCGTTTTGTAGAAACTTTTTTATGCCACTAAACGTTTACGGTTCTGAGCCATTAATGGCTCACATTGCTCCACATTAACTCTAGAATGCAAATAACTATCAAGAAAGTGCGTATAAAACATTTTGATGGTCAAAAAAAATTGTAATGCGAGAATTCTTAGAATCCTCAGCCCATACTAATTGCTTACTTTAGGTTAATAATAATTATACAGGCGATATCAAGTTTCAAAGAAAATACTTGCACCCTTCACATGTTAAGGAATATGTGGGCAAAATTTCATCCCAATAGGACTATGAGAAGTACCAAAAACATGGTGTACAAACTCAAGAAGTTGCCCAAAAATGGATCTTGAGAAAAACGCATTTTCAAGGTATAAGTGAAAGCTCATCTGTACAGAAAAGATATGTTATTTAAGATGATTTATTCCATCATGAGAGCTTGGAAATCATGGTTATTTTGAGCATGAGGCTTTAGTGAACCCCTCATGCCAAATGCAATGGCAAGCAGCCAGGTGAAAATTTCTAGGGGACTCTAGAAAATGAGCACTTCTTAGATTTTTAGTAGCCACCTTGTGCTCCTTTAAAAGCGATTTTAACCTACTTCCAGTTTAATTAAAATCTTCAGTTTTTTTTGTCGTGAAAGTAGAGAAACTAAACTTGTTCAAAGCAAATAAAAACGAAAAATATGTAATTTTGGAAAAAAAACTTGCGTTTTTCGACTCGCATCTCCCCTTAAGTACATGAATATGACAAAAGGAAAAGGAAGGAAAAGAAGAGATAGAGGAGCGCCGCTCTGTCCTCTCTTCATGTTTCAATCATTGCGCCATGATAACGTGTTTAGTAAACTTAGGTACCAACTTGCCAGTTCTTATAAAGATCAGTAGGGGGGCTGGAGGGGAGGGGGGGTGTCTTCTACGTTTTGCTGACTCTGCGAGCAAGTACACTTGCTGGTTAAGATGTGAAACACGCTGCAGAAAATGGGTGTATACTAAAAAAAAACAACTTCGTGACTTTCATGAAAGCCTTTCGTCGCATACACTGAAGAATGTGGGCTCGGACGAGCAACTTTCTTGGCAAAAAGAAACGAACTATTGCATGCAACTGCGATGTCTATAAGTGCCTGAGCTTTTCATTTACAAGTTGTCGTGGCCTTACCAGCGTTGGCTCCTTTTCTAAAGACGATATGCTGCTTGGCGTACTTGAGGTAGTATTCCACGTGACCCATTTCGTGATGCGCCGTAAGGAAGTCATCCATGTTTATTTGCGTACATTGCTTGATCCTGAGGAGACATTCGAAATTTTGAGCTGTATTTGCATAAAAAACAAACAGGTAGTGCTTGCGAAAGCAGGCCTATTTGCGCTGATAGATTGTATTAAAAAACTCCCAGTTTTGCCGCAAGGACTAATCAAGAAATCTGATACCAACAAATTGGAGTATTATACGAAATGTGGCAAGAAGTTAACGCTCCTAGTATCCGATCTCGCTTAAGCCTACAAAACATTGCCGTTTGACGACCGCTGTAGCGGGCGAAGCAACCTTTCGTGCTACCTATCGGTATACCGGAATGTAAGCGGTGAGATAACAGCCGGTACTAAGGTGCGAGCCATCTGCCAGTCTTCGTCTAGATAGCAGAAGATCGACGGTGAGCAACCGCACACTTTTGATGAAAGTTTGCAGTGCCTGGGGCAGCCATACAACCCCCCTCCCTTCCCTCAGCATCCCTATATGCGCCTTCGCGAATCGGAGAAGGCCAGCACGCTGATTTTCTCCTTGAACCGCCATCGGATGCAGCCATTGCACGCTTTCACTCGCACACATAACATATGAAGCGAGGGGCTATTTTATCAACTTGGACTTTATGAGAACATAACGGCGACGTTGACGACGACGGCAAATATGCGACTCTCGTGCCCACATCATTGTTATTGCAATCGAATCTCAAGCCTATGCGGAATTCTTTCGGATACATACAATATCTGTCGTTTATTTGGCGCACTTCTTTTGAACGCGTCGCACTTCAGGGGCCTGGCTTGTCGTCTATCCATCGTCTTTCGTCCC
This sequence comes from Rhipicephalus appendiculatus, assembly GCA_030522465.1. Lineage (NCBI taxonomy): Eukaryota > Metazoa > Arthropoda > Arachnida > Ixodida > Ixodidae > Rhipicephalus > Rhipicephalus appendiculatus. The sequence continues at coordinate 34,518 of JALIZH010017346.1, read as the reverse complement.
ATGGTCCCGCAGTGGTCAATAGAGGCCTAAAACAAGCCTAATTATGCTCAATACCAGTGCAAAAGAGACTAACGAGGTCTAAATAATTATAATCTACAAAAATAACCCCAAAATAATCGCAGTAATTTACCTCAAAACGCAAAGAACGCTTCTGAAACATGGTGCTGATACCGGCGCTGCGCAAGGGAGGGTGCCACGGCCTTGGTAAGCGCGCGATTGACGAGGCGGTGGCAAGCACCCTGGGAATCGCTGCGTTGCCCTTGCTACACGCTTCCTCTGGTTTCACGCTTGTGGAGGTGCGTTGTGCAGAGGATTTAAAACTGCGCCAAGAGCCATTCAAGAGAGACATTAGCGCAGGATTTTGAAGTTTTTATTACTCGTGATAGATAGTTTTCCACGCAGTTTATTCATTGCAGCGCAATTTTACACGCGTTTTAGAGTAGATAGGATGCGTGCTTCCGCGCACGGTCCATTTCCACACACGATGACGTCTACCAGCTTCAATGGCATTCCCCCGTCATTGTGTCTTAATGGCTGTCTTCTCGCGACATTCATGTCAGGTTGTCTACGCCGCAAAAGTGCGTGCATGCCATACATGATTTGAAATTAAAGTTCATTCTGGTCGAATTGCGCAGTGGGACGAGACACGAAGAGAAATGCAAGACAAACAAGCGCAAACAAACACTGCGCTTGTTTTGTTGAGACAAATAACATGTTGCAGCCATAAACAGCCCTTAAAATAAACTTTACGTGCAAACGCGACGGCGGCAGCCATTGCACGGTGTGCGGTGGGCGTGCCACTGGCAGTCGCAGCTGTAAACTGCTTGAGGGCGAGAATAGTCAAGTAGCTTTTGTGGTATAGTATGTTTTAATGAATCATAATATTCCTAATAACACTTCAAAAAATGCAATAAACTCGATTTCGGAAAACACCTAATTTATTCTCGAGCCACCGCTACCGAAGCTAGACGTTCCGTGGCAGCGAAGTCAGTTTGACGAACGCACTGTGGTTGCACTCGTCGAGCAGCGTTATCACCTAGTGCCCCCCCCCCCACCCCCCCCACCCCTCCACCCCGCCCTTACCTTCTGTTTTCGATTGCCTTCATGCTCAAGAAAAAGTTAGGGGTTCCGCGGCACTCTGGAAAAGCCTTTGGGGTTTCCCCAAGGCCAGAAAGTTTGAGAACCCCTGCTCTAGCGGAAATGTTTAGCGACGGCCTTTGAAGAAGACCCAGAGTCCTTCAGTAGAAACTTTAAGTGCTGAACTTGCCTCGGCGTCCGTAATTATTATTTCTGCTTTCTGGAAGCTATATTTCCCATATCATGCATTTCTTGAATTGCACCAGGCGAGAACCATCGTTCTGGAATATGTCAGTAACGTCACAAGCAATGAAGTTAGCAACAAACCTGACGTCGTTGTCGATGTAGAAGTCCCAAGCTGAAGGATGACAAACCAACTTTTCTGTCCCAGGGCTTTTCCAGTACCGATCGTGTCCAAAATGTCCGTGGCATTGCGGGAAGGCCCATGGACGTGAAAAACTCCTCCGCATACCGAAATATCCCAAGCACAGTCATGTTCTGCCGAAGAAACACCTCAGGTTACACTCCTTAAAGCAAGGAAAATTGACAGAGTACGTAGTGTTAGAGTGCCAGTCGTGGTGGTATGTATGCATTAGGAGCGCTATAGGACATCTGAGAGTACCAACAAACGCTGGCATCAAATGTCAACTACTTATTAGGTCGTCACTTTGAGCCTCGGTCTCGTCAATACTCGCTTGTTCTAGGAGGCTCCAATGACATCAGTATCACACTTTGCGGTCCAGTAATTCTTACAGTGCTTGCCGATGTATCTGGCTGTCTTATAGAATAGTAAGGAGGCTGCACACTCTACAAACTACGGCTGCGTGGTAACTAAATGGACAGTTTCCCTCCTTGCCACTGTCAACAAGTTGCGTCGGTATTCACGGCTAGATGTCTCAGTGGCAAACACCCAATAGCCTTCATTGCCCAAATAGCTTTCTAAAGCGCAATTTCTGGCAAGAAACCTACTGGAACCGCTCCCCAGTCTTCAACACCCGCGTTGCACAATTTCCTTGCCCGCGTTTGCGGCCACGTTCTCTCCAAAGGCGAAACTCAATGTCACCGTAAGCTGGGAAACTAAGCGAGCGCGGTCGGTGAGGATGGTGTCGCTGGTGAGTATAGATTCGACACTCACAGATACGTATATCAGTAAAAGCGGAAAGTTAGGCGAGTTGATGAACAATCATTCCGTGATGTTCAAACAGTCCAGTGACAAGGACTAGGAGAAAAAAACAAGAAAGCGCATGTCGTGCCTTCTTGTGCCTTTTGCGATTTGCCCTGGTCAGTGCGCTGTTTCACCCACAAGGGTAATATGAATTAATCACACGACATGCTTCTCCCTAAGCCCATGTTGAAGGTAAGAATATATACTTTGTTGATCGATTGTCCACATAAACCATAGTTGGCACCGGTACTGTGGTCCCCTTGATTAGCGCAAAAGATTTCTTTTTAGTTTCCAGTATTTTTGTCGGGAAGACGCTTATTGCTAATGCTGGATCTCGTCAGTAGTGCTTTCAGCCCTCTACTTTCTGAAGGCAATTACATTGAGTGCTACTACTCAGGAAGGCGTCAGTGTGGTACGAATCGAAAGCGCTAAGACTGGGATGAAACACTTAAAAGAGCATGGTCGTGAACAACCAACTCCTCCGCCGAACGGCCACGATAAAACAGCAAATGCGGCACAAAAAGTACTTGAAAACATATTCAGCGCTAGCAATACAAGGACATGAGAGAGACACCACGGTGTGCTAACTTCAACAATTTTATTCCAAGGAAACAACAGACTATTTATCCGTGCACAGGGCGCCACCAGTCCACGCACTAGCCAACCAGAAAGGTTCTTTCCCTATCTAAAAGGTCAATTGATGGTGCACTCACACACGTGTCACCATTGCGAGAGATAGTTTGCGCTTCTATAATCTCTCTCACATCTTTATCTTTGTGCTTCACCGAGAACCGTGCAGGAACCGAACATTGGTGCGCAACCGCACTCCAAGCAATGAACAGACAAGTGACCATAATTGTTCTTGTTTGTAACGTTTAACCGGTGTTCGCGTAGACGATCATTAAGGCATCTTCCCGTCTGACCTTATATACTTACTTCCACAGGTCAGCGGGAGCTCATAAACTACCTCTTGTACACACTCTACTGGAGGGTCGCGATGGTTCTTGGAGCAACCGACAGCTGGCTTCCAGTGCGGGTCCGTTAAGCGGCATAACCTGCCAAGCTTTTCCGGTGCTGAAAAAATTACTTTGACGTCCACATGACTAGCCATTTTCTTTAGGTTGTGAGCCGTTTTGTGCAAATAAGGCACTACCGCCACTCTGCTCCTACTCTCCACCTGTTGGACGGCTGCATCCCGTGGACTACTCTCCAAGCGGCATCTTTTTAGCAGACCCTCGACACCAAACACCTGCACCGACTGTGGAAAACCTGCTGCCGCTAACCTTTCAGACTGATTGTTAAGACTTTCTTGAATCTTATGGTGGCAGGACATCTTCAACGCGTTTCCAAAACAGCCGTCCAACAGGTGGAGAGTAGGAGCAGAGTGGGGGTAGTGCCTTATTTGCACAAAACGGCTCAAAAACTAAAGAAAATGGCTAGTCGTGTGGACGTCAAAGTAATTTTTTCAGCACCGGAAAAGCTTGGCAGGTTATGCCGCTTAACGGACCCGCACCGGAAGCCAGCTGTCGGTTGCTCCAAGAACCATCACGACCCTCCAGTAGAGTGTGTACAAGAGGTAGTTTATGAGCTCCCGATGACCTGTGGAAGTAAGTATATAGGTCAGACGGGAAGATGCCTTAATGATCATCTACGCGAACACCGGTTAAACGTTACAAACAAGAACAATTATGGTCACTTGTCTGTTCATTGCTTGGAGTGCGGTTGCGCACCAATGTTCGGGTTCCTGCACGGTTCTGGCGAAGCACAAAGATAAAGATGTGAGAGAGATTATAGAAGCGCGAGCTATCTCTCGCAATGGTGACACGTGTGTGAGTGCACCATCAATTGACCTTTTAGATAGGGAAAGAGCCTTTCTGGTTGGCTAGTGCGTGGACTGGTGGCACCCTGTGCACGGATAAATAGTCTGTTGTTTCCTTGGAATAAAATTGTTGAAGTTAGCGCACCGTGGTGTCTCTCTCATGTACTTGTTTTGCTAGCGCTGAATATGTTTTCAAGTTCTGTTTACCAACACGCCCAAAAAACGGCAACACAAAAAGTAATTAGCCGCATTTTTGTGGATGTTTAGGTTACAGCGCAGTCTATGTCGGCTCCTTCCTATCACAGCCTACTAGTAGATTGAAGGTCGACTGGAGTTTGGCCACTGCCATGGCTGTGTCAGAGGAGATTTATAATAGTATTCATCATTTAAAACAACGTTGGACCTATGTCACATCTTTAATCATCATCTGTGGCAATAATGTTGCGTAGAAAGGTAGCTGTGGGCCCTTGTGAAGGTATACCTCTTCGGAGAGCAGCTTTTGCCAGCAGCTGTCTTTCATCAATGTATTGATGAAAGATAAACATCATCGTCATTATTATTATTATTATTATTATTATTACTATTATTATTATTATTACAAAATATGTGAGTTTTTCTGCCGAAAGTTTTCACACAATACATTTCGTATTTCTTATTGTGACTGCGCATAGAGAAAGAAACTATGTGAATCACCCGATTTGCATTCACCCCAGCGTGGTTTGATTTGTCTTACCATTTGCAACATTGTATCTGTGATGTTGATTGCCGGTTTGTTCGGATAGGGCGTCGTGATATCCAGAATTCCGGTCCATTTTTGAGCGTGGATGTGGCCTACGAGAGAAACGAAAGCATGAGGGTCTTAGTATATGCTGTGTGGATGCTTTGTTACGGTATTCCAGGAAGCTATTATGACTCAAATGCACTGGCTCTAAAAGTTCAACAAAAGAGGTGAAACGTACATACAAGACAAAAAAAAATTGACAGGCCTGCGCAGAACACGCAGCACGGTCACAGCGAAAGCTCGAAGAGCGTCCTCTCCACAGCCCGTTGTTATTTTACTCTACTGCGACGCTATATTACATATGTTAACTCGATTCCTTGCCCAACATGACACCTGTAATGATGGGTGTTTTTGCGAAGGCGCTTCAAGCATCAGCGGGGCTCTGTGGTGGAATACTAAACTGCCACGCAGAGGGCCCTGGTTAAAATACAGCCATGGCTAAAAATTTTCGCTGATTACATTGTTTCTTATTTCTCGCGATTGCTGTTACGGACACCAGTGTTGGCGGTGGTGTATAACTACGGTGCTAAAATCGGCTCTTACTGTGATCTCACAACAGCTTTCGCTGTAATATATAAGGGAGTCAAACACCATCACTGTCACCAGAGCGATGACCAAGAGCACAGAGTGGCTGCTATGTGGTGGGTGTCAGCAAAGAATAACAGCCACCGCCAGTGGTACCTGCCGCCCATATTGACGCCATCGCTTATATTGAAAAGCGAGGTTAAGAACGCGGAACCTTACGAACAAGGATTCGAGATAAAGGCGTGCCGCATGAGTTTTTCTCCTTGGCAATCACACGGGCTTTTTTGTAGTGGATAGCGTGTCACGCAGTTGCGTAGTCCTCGGCCGAGGCATTGGATGCAACGTGTTTATTCTTGACGTCGTTCTTGTGCTGTTGAAGGCTTGTCTTAATGTTGCCGGTTTCCCCCACGTAGATGTGAGAGGAGTCCGCACAGAGGATGACGTACACAACACCCGGGAACTTTGCCTTTTCAAGAGGGTCTTTTAGGCACGGGTTCGTGCCGCAGCTCCCGAGATGAGACTTGCGCCGCCTGCACGTCATTATGCCGTAAACTCCTGGAAGGCGCTCGCTTACACCCGGAAGGTATGGCATCGGCGCTCCGTGTACTTGCCGTGAATACTTCTTCTGAAAATAGGTGTTTGACAGGCAAACCTTGAATAGCCTACCTAGGTAGTGCTATATATATATGAGCACGCTATTAGTACCTTGTTGAAAGTAGCACAGACCGATATCATTTCGACATGACCATACATGCCTCATTGACCTGTTGATAAGTAGGTGAGGACTTTTACAATTACAAATATAATTTTGACTAGGTAACAATATGTACTAGGTTTGCTTCGCGTAACGCCGTTCTTCTCTCTTGGTGTGTGTGTGTGTGTGTGTGTGTGTGTGTGTGTGTGTGTGTGTGTGTGTGTGTGTGTGATGGTTTTCGGTATTTATTATTATTACTTTTATTTATCGAATATTTCGGACGCGTAGTCGAAGAAGGGATTGCAAAAGACGGTATATACAGTGAACTTGTTTGGGAAAAAAAACATGACTGATCCCTCTGTCATAGGAAACGGTATAACCCGAAAGTGAAACGTGTCTTGAGAAAGGTAGTTGAGCGTTTTTTGTGCATTGTTACGCCGCAAGGTCGAAGGAATGAATGCTATAGCAACTAATTGTAATGTCATGCGAAGAACGGCAAGCCGCTCGAAATTAGCAGCACGTTCCTCAAGCAGAAAGGACGCACGAAAAGAACATGCACAGGATGAGCGCGAACAACTGTCACAGCTCGACACTTGTAGCGCTGTGCTCAAACACCATGAATGACGCATTGAACGAACGCACAAGTATACGCAGGACGAGCGCGAACAACTTTCATAATTGTTATACATGCGTGAGCAGCGTGCTCCTCACGCAAGCGAAGTGGCCTTTGTGCTCTCTGTAACTTGAAAAGAACCTGAGATGGTCGAAAATTTCCAGAGCTCTCCATAACGGCGCGCCTTATTGTGATATCGTGGTTGGGGCATTTGAAACACTATAAATTATTCATTCCTAGTTTCTGTAGGGCAAAGTTCCACAGTGGATATGGGCTCCTTATATACGTGTGATTGCAAAGAAGGCTTACCAAGTAAGTGAGCCGGAATGGGACCGAACTTCGAAACTCGTTGCCAGCCGTACACATTACGTAACTTCGATCGCACGTAAGCGTGGAGATGCATGTAGAGTGGTTTGATCTGTTCCCATATTTGTGCCATCTTCTGCTCGAAGTTGTCGTCTTCGTAGGAACCAATCCAGGTGACACTGGCATCGTGAAATCCTGAAACAGGAATATTGCAGCCCCCGAAATTGCTGGTATGAGATATGAATCTACCAGAAAAAAAATAGCAGTTTTATAGCAGCTTTATGCAGTGATGAACAAAAGCTCCAACAGGCATCAGTAACCACCAGCGGTGTTCCTTGCAATATTGCAAAGCAGTAATGGTTACAAGGCCCAACCTGAGATCGTTGATCAAGTATTGACTGTCAAATTATGCAGACTTCCAACAGAATAGGCGGCGTTCCGTGCCACGCCTTTCTGGAAATGGGGTAGGTTAACCTTAGGCTCATTACGGACTGACCAACGAACAAACTTATTATCCAGCTGACTAACTCACCCTACTAACCAACCAACGATGTAAATAAGGTAAATAAACAGACGAATAAGTAAAAAATCTATAATTACGTCATGTAGGTTGGAAACCCTGGGCATTATGACTGGTAAAGCTTAGCTAAAGTAAAATGTCCATGCGCAGCCTGAATTGCACTCATCTAGAGCGGTCTAGCGTGCGGGTGTAGTTGCTGGTGCCGTCCGCGGCAGGTGCTCCACGCTAACTGCAAGCTTCCATTCTCACTTGAATTATAGCCGAATAACCTATAGCATGTGGTATGACAATGGCTGGTAGCATTAAGGCGTTGGTCTCTGCATATTTCTTGCAAGAAATAGCGGCAGAAGCCACCGACTGGCAGCTCTACGCAATTGTGATACAGAGTGTCTGAGGACGCAAATAATTGAAGTTACTATCGGCGTCAAATGAAACCCAAACAGCGGCAAGCATCTGAAGCGGTAAGCATTGCATAGTGCGCGAACAGCGGCAAGCACTGCATAGTGCGCGCCGTCCAGTTAGCACCATGGAGAGGCGCGCATATGCGCAATGCTGCCAAAACCGAATGCGCGCGCCTATAAACGGTGATGGCTTGAGGTCGGGCACAATATCATTGCGAGTGCTTGCCGCTTCTCGGGTTTCATTTGACGCCGATAGTACTTTGTAGGTGCAGGTCTCTTGTGTGTATCGTTGTTCCATGTACACCTTGCGCAACAGAATCCCTTCATGTTGACACCCTGCTGCTGTAGCTGCACAATGTAATATAAATACTAACACTACCGAATAAATTTAGTCAAAGCTGGTTAGGAGAAAAGTGAGTAGTGCATGACACACCCCAGTGTGCTACATTGCAGTCATCTGATAACGAAAGTTCAACGAACATGTGGCTCACCGCTTAGTATGGCAGCCTCGTTTTGAAGTTGAACATAGCGCAGGAATTTCTGCTGCATGGGCTTCCCGGCAACTCGACGCCATTCGTTCCAATGGTGGAGCAGTTCGCAGTAATCCCTCGACGTTCGCATCGTGTTTATGATCTCTAAAATGCAATTAACCGAAGAAGCACGTTATCATCACATAGGAGCACGACATCGTGAAGTGCGCCAATGAGATTGTGCATAAGTGCTGGCGACATGTGATAGAAGGATGAGAAAACGCGGTAAGGTTACCTGGATCCAGAGATAAATGACAGTGCTGATAAGGGTAGCTGAACCGGGGACAGATTTTCGCTGAAGCATGGTGTTCCTGCATCTCGGCGATAAGCTTCGTCATCTGAAGTAATGAAAAAGCGATAAAATGCTTGGGAAGTGTACGCCGTTATTGCATTCGAAATATCATCCCTTATGGCATGTTTAATAGTAGACCTGCGAAATTAATAAACTTGCAAGGAACAAGGTAAACTGACTATTGCGAGTGTTGAAAAATTGCGTACACCTAGAACTATTGCTGGAGCCAACGTTGCGATAAATTGACTTGCTTCTGTAACTGGTGTCATTGCATAGAGTGGCAGCATTTTGGCAAGGCTAGCGGGACAATAGCCTTTTGCCCTGCCACCCAGCCTCCCATGTCGAACAGACCGAAACCAGTATTAATCTTTTGCACCACTACCTTTTTAGATGCGAAGCATCTTATGCTCGCGGCTATGTCCGTCCCTCCCGCGTCCCGCGTCCGGCCACTCTCATGAAGTAGGGAAGCACCCATTATGCGAACCAGAACACTGTAGTAATATGAAGGCGTCAACCCTAACACAGTCATCAGAGTCATGGCCGAGAGCAGAGAGAGGCTGCTTAGCAATGGCTAGGCAGGTGGTGTTTGTCGCCCAGGTTGACCCCATTCCTTGAGTCATGGCCGAGAGCACAGAGAGGCTGCTTAGCAATGGCTAGGCAGGTGGTGTCTGTCGCCCAGGTTGACCACATTCCTTAATCTTGCTTGCATGTGTTTGCAGGGGGGCTTAGGCTGTCCCCCCCTTCCCGCGTCCCACACCACCACAGCGCGTGCCCTCTCTCTCCTACGCTCACCCCCCTTTCTCTCCTCTAGAAATCGTCTACTCCACGGAGCGTCCCGCACCCCCCACAGCTCATGCGCATCCCCTCCCCTGTGCTCTCCTACGCTCACCCCCCTTCCTCTACTCTAGGAATAATCTACTCTACGGAGCGGCTCCGGCGTCCCACATCCCCACAGCGCATGCGCGTCCTCTCCCCCCTCTCTCCTCTTGGAATCATCTACTCTACGGAGCGGCTCACGCGTCCCACACCCCCCACAGCGCATGCACGTCCCCCCCCGTCCTTTCCTCTAGGAATCCTCTACGGAGCGACGCGAACGACAGGTGGTGTGACAGCTGCATACTCCGCTGGGGGGCGCCACGGTAGTTCCGCGGTATGAAAATGACGGAGCGCGCGCGCCTCATTCTCTCTCCTGCGCAGCGCCGCGATGAGCGCCCGGACCACTGCCGTGAAATGAGAGCGGCGACGTTCCTCCCGCTCAAGCTAATTATCTCCCCGCTGCTTCGCATCCACACATGGTTCCGTTTAGCGGGAGATGGGGAATTTTTTATTCACCCCTTACTGTGTCGTACCGATGCGCAATTTGCCACACGGATGCCCCCCATTTACCCTTCTTCCTGAGTTTTTTTTTTTTTTGTCGATAAACTTGCTCATCTCTCTTTTTTTGAGGTTGGGGAAAACGCGCATAAGCACGTTGCTAAGCAATGTTATTGCTGTCTTGACCAAGAATGGTTATCTTGTCCTTCTTTGCACTTCTGTTTGTGGTTTTCTATGTGCCTCACTGCGACCTCAAGAAGGGAATTTTAAGGGCTGGTTTCTTTGTTGATACAACCTCAATGAAAACCAACTGCTAGGGGACGTTAAACTTACTATTTTAACTATTGTCGTGTTCGCTGTGACATGTGACAGACTGGTGGGCTAGTTGGTATTGCATAATTCACAACAGTAGAGCAAAGAATCACGCGGACGGCGACAGTAGCGCTGTGTCCCGTCTTGATCTGTCGCTGTCCGTGTGCTTCTTTGCGATACCGTTCTGAATTGTGAACTTGTTTTCTAGGTGTGTCCGAAAATATAGCTCTCTTGTCGAAACGTCGGCTTCAACGACATTGCCTGTCCTAAAATATTTGATCGCTTGAAGCTTGCCTCTTTCCCTACACTTCTGTCCAATAAAAATTTGTAGGCTGCGTGCACATAACGAAATTCCAGAATGAGAGAAAAATGGAGGGAGGAAGAAAAAAAACATTGCCAAGAATGGCTGACTGTTCGACAATGAGAAATGCGGAAAATTATTTTAGAAAAGTAATACACTTGCTGTGCGCAAATTATTTTTAGACTTATATGTACATAGGCATAGGCAGAGGCATAACAAACTGATGTTGGGTCACAAACACGGATAGCGCATGCTAGTAGTAACTTTCGTCTACATGCGGAGACGAGTACTCTGTAGTTGCCAAGACTATTTACCTCGTCTTCCTTTTCGTGAGACAGCACGGAAGCGCCAAGGCCGGCCAATTTGTCAAAAATTCTTTTTGTCACTGGGTTCCTGAATTCCGTCCACCTGAAGTGTTCCACGTTCTTCGAAATTTGCTTTTGCAGCTTCCTCAGGGCAAGCGATGCGGCCACCTAGATGACAGGAGAAGATATATCTAAGATCAATTAGCAAAATGTTTGCGCACATCGTTCGTCCACGTTTGGAAAAAAAAGTCACAGTTTCGACGCAAGGGCGAAACAATGAATGCGAGAGCAACAAATTGGAATGTCACCTGAAGAACGGCAAGCAGATCGAAAAGTGCAGCGCGCTGCTCAAGAACAAAGGACGCACCAAAAGAACACACGCAGGATGAGCGCGAACTAACAAAGTTCACATCTGAACACTTAACTCGCTGCTCAAGCACAGCGGACGCACGAAACGTGCGCACAGGTCTACACAGGACGACCGCGAACTAACAAGTGTCACAGTTGTTCACTGCGTTTCAACAGCGCGCTCCTTCCGCGAACGGGGCCTCTGCAGCCAGCGAGGTGACCTTTGTGCGCTCTGTAACCTAAACACTATCTTTGCGGCGAAAGCAGACGAGGTACAAAGTGCCCGCATCATAAGATAAGCTCGCGTGCACAGGCGACTAGGCCCCGTAGGGCAAAGTGCACGTTGACGAGCAAACGCATTCGCAACGAACGGGGCGCCGGAATGCGCCCTTCGCGCCATATTGTTGGTAATGCTGAAAACACGCTGACAATGATATATCCCCCGAGATCGGCGTACCTCCAGCGGTAAATGGTGTATAAGTAGCTTGCCGTTAGTGTGGTGAAGGACGCGCGCTTCTGTGGCCGAACGGTTAACGGCACGCGCTGCGGAGCGAGAGGTCGCCCGTTCGATTCCGCGCGTCAGAAAACACGTTTCTGAATTATTTTTCTTTGTGGCTTTTATGTATATACATATACACATACGGGACATGGCGCCAATAGCGACGGCTACGGCGGCAGCAAAAACCAGCTGAGAGTGTCCATACGATTGATATCGCAATGAAAAGGCTATATATGGAACCTTAAAATGGGCATATGGATGATTTAACGGCGAAGCTGTTTAGCACATCGTTCCTTGCGAGTTACGGTACGGTACGAAGAACTTTATTTAAAGATCCGGAGAAGTGCCACCCCTTAGGGTGACGCCGCGGGCCGCTCCCAGTTGATCGCAGAAAACAATCGTCATCATAAACGCATATGTGCCACAGAAATTGGGTAAATCCCACTGATCCACTAAAAAAGAAGGCAACATTTAGCCCAACAAATGGTTGCGAAGCAACGACAGCGAGTCGAAGACCCCGAGTACGTACACCGAGAGAATACGAGGGAACGGGAAAGGCAACGGCGGGTTGCGAGAACATGCCGAAGCGATGAAACGCCTACGCCAACGACGACGTCCCAGTAGATCTATGACAGGTGGAAACGCTTGGTTTCAGCGCGAGTTCTCGTCTCTGGAGCTTGAACAACCATGTCCTGTCTGTGACTTTCCGTGGTTTAACTCGAGCCTCCCGGCGCTGAGAATCAACGTAGGAACAACGTAGCTTCACCTAGCTAAAGCCTAGCAACAAGCCAGAAGAAACCTAGAACCTGCATCACCTAGCTAAGACCTAGAAACAGCCCATAGAAGCAACCAGATTAATCTGAAGAATCGTTAAAGTTTCGCTGTTTGAAGCAATGTGCGGCTTAGTACACGCTTCACCAATTATGTTTAATGCTTTATTGGAATAGTGCACTCCACAATAAGAATGCAGGAGGCATAATACGTGCTTGCCCAACTTTCGTCCTATCACTGTGTGAGCTATTTCTGTTACCTCCTCACTTGTAATCCATTGCAGACGAAGACAGAACAAACAGTGTTATAAATAAAATAGGAAAATCACAGCACTAGTGCCGACCATCACAAGCACACGCGTTTTACCGACGCACAAGCACCTAGAATTGGTCCGCATTCCTTGCGGCTGGCGACGGCTGGATTAAAGCAGCCCGCTACATTGCGACACAACATAGGCAATGGCAATACGCCGAAATAGCGCAGAGGCCATCGCGAGGGAAGGTGGACAGAGTACTCCCGACTCTTTCTCTCGTTCAATAAATAGAAAATAATCATTGCACCAATTACGAGACGACTTCCACATTTATTTTTACTGTATTCTGGGACACGCCAGCAGCATGAGAAGTGAGGCGGCTCGCATTGTTGTGAGCGCGCGTAACCAGGGAGCCAGCAAACGAGACGAGGATCAGGAGTGATACAGAACGGCCTACAAGCACACGTGACAAGCGTATACCATCGTTTAGACAATAGCCTTTGTGTGAGAATGTTCATGCTTCGTGATAAGCAGGCGCGGGTAAGTCACACGTAGATACATGAATTACGTGCTATACAGCTACGCATTCTCGTTCTTTTATGTTTGATGTGATCGAGTCTCACCCACAAACGCGAGAAGAATCACCGATTGTTTCGCTGGCTGTGTCGCAACGTTCAGAAAGTTCGCGATTGTTTCAGTTTGTTGTATTAATATTACTTGAACAGTTGTCCACCGCGGTGGTGCTGTGGCTGCGGTGCTCGGCTTCTGACCCGATGGACGCGGGTACGGTCCCGGCCACGGCGGCCTCATTTCGATGGAGGAGGAATGCTAAGGCCCGTGTGCGGTGCGACGTCAGCGCACAATAAAGGGCCCCTAAACTGCCTCTGAAAATGAGTTTCACGGTACTACAACCCAGTATTCTTTTAACACGAAAGTGCTTTATGCCGGGGTCCACCACGGCTCCACTGACGTATTTTGGTCACGGATATGACGTTCTAAAATATAAACTAACAGATTGCAAAGAAAAACAAGAAGAAAAAGTTCCGTCGTCGGGCGTCGAACCAACGACATCTCGCTCCACAGCGCTAAACCACTCGGCCACAGGAGCGTACGTAACGGAGCGTACGTAACCACTCGGCCACAGCAGCGTACGTAACGGCGAGTTTTTTATATACACCATATACCGTTGGCGGTCCTCAGACCTCGTCGACTTCAGCGCGTTTTCGTCATCACTAGCGAGATGGCGCGAAGGTGGTGCGGAGGGCGCGCTCTAAAGGTCGTCGCCCCACTCGCTGCGATGCGCACGCGCCTCCACTGGGCGTGGTTGCTCGTGCGCGTGCGCTTATCTCGTGATTGGGACATCAGGGTGCTTTGTACGTCTTGTGCTTCCACCGCAAGTTTGCTTTGAAGTTACAGTGGTTAAAGAGTGCTCGAAGGTCACTTCGCTCGCCGCAGCGGCCGCATTTACGAAAGGAGCGCGCTGCTCACAGACGAAGTAAAAATTGTGACAGTTGTTCGCACTCGTCCTGTGTATACTTGTGCGTTCGTTTCGTGCGTTTTTCTTTATGTTTCAGCAGCGCGCTTTAGGTGTCGAGCTGTGACAGTTGTTAGTCCGCGCTTGTCTTGCGTATACTCATTTCGTGCGTCCTTTCAGCTAGGTGCGCACATCAAGTTTCGAGCTGCCTGACGTTCTTCGCGTGACATTACAATTTGTTGCTGTAGCAATCATTTCTTCGCCCTTGTGGCGAAACAATGCACAATAAAAGCTCAACTACTTCTGTGAAGACACGTTTCACTTTTGTGTTGTACCGATTCCTTTGCCAGAGGGATCAGCCATGTTTTTTTAAATGTATTTAAACTCAAGTGAACGAAAACAATGACATAGGGTTTGACGTCATGTGGCACTCGTTAGAGGAATTCTGAACAATATTTTCAGTTACACTGAAATATAGGGTGCTGAAATAATTAGACACAACCTTAATTTCAGGTAGAACTTAGAGGAGAATAACGAGTGCCATTAAGGTCCCTCTATTTTTCAAAGGTAGAGCAAACTGCTCCTTTCAGTGCCTTTTCCTCCTCGCCCGTCACTCTCGGCTGTCATTATTGTAGAGACGCGCAAGACGCGCCCGGCCCGCATGCGGCGCGTCGAAGCGCTTGCTTGTACTTGCTTGGAAACGCGACAATTCTGGGCGCAGATTCACACAGCTGTTCATACGTCAGAGATGTAGTAAACATAGTTTGTGGTTGGGTGGTACCTTAGCTATTATCTCGCGTTTTATAAGCAACAAATCGCACACTGGTACCGGCATATATAAAACATCCCATTGCGGCACCTTATGCGCGAACAGCTTTCTGGACCTGGGACCTGTCCGCCGCGGTGGTGTAGCGGTTAAGGTGCTCGGCTGCTGACCCGAAGGTCGCGGGTTTGATCCCGGTCGCGGCGGTCACATTTCCATGGAGGCGAAATGGTCGAGGCCCGTGTACTGTGTGATGTCAGTGCACGTTGTAGAACACCAGATGGTCAAAATTTCCGAAGCCCTCCACAACGGCGTCTCTCATAATCATATCTTGGTTTTGGGACGTAAAACCCGAGATATTATTTATGGACCTGTTTTGACAACGTGAAAAACCTAGCATTGGGGCATTGTATTTGAGTTCATGGGCGTGGGATGCGCCGCTCGCACCAGGAAAACAAGAGGCAGAACATGTTAAAAGCAATCCTAGAAAGTCTTTACAGCTACCGTTTTTCTTTTCGGATACCGTGGTGTCTGTTTACAAGGCACAATTCGGAAAATCAGACGCTTCATCAAATTATGAACACACGACCCGGCGCAGGCACTTATTTGCTAAATACCCCTCGCGTGCATTCTTTTAAATTTCGAACTGCGTTCACGCGCTTCTGTTGCCCCTTTTTTGGTTCCATCGCAGGCGTATCGCGCACCTAGCTCTATCGCAGACTCTTCCAGTGTGTTCAGTTTATGAGAAGTCATGCTGGTATTCCTATTGCTAAAATAGGCTCTTTTGTCCGCAGGAGAACATGGACATTTTTCTTTGTTAGTTGGTTAACAATAAGCTCGCGAACGCACCTTTCCGCGTTCGTCACTAACAGGGTGAGAACAGCGGACAAGTCCATTCTTCCGTAATGAAGCCTTCAGGTACAAATAACTGTTTTTAATTTCTCTTGATCATACATTTATAAATATTTGGAAACAAGGAAAGCACTATTATTGTAGCGAATCGAAAACGCTCTTTCTCGTTGACAAATTTCCATATATAATAAAACATTGAAACAAAACAATCATTGCACACGACATCATCGCACAACTGTAAGCGTTATATAAAAGCAAAGGCATTACTTCATAATCACAACTACATACATAATAAGTTCTTTCTCTTTTATACGATTGAGCCATATCGCTCGCCGTTTGAGATTTTCCTTTCTACTAGGAACAGATAAAAGCTTGTCACCCTTGGCAATGCTGTTCGAGCCGCGAACAGAGCAACAAGTTGGCCTCTGGTTGCAGCTGATGGCGTCTTGCAAACAGTAAAAATCTATATAAGCCTGCGCTGACGCGCAGCGCACACGTGCGGCGGTGTTTCTACGCCCGATAACGGCGTCGTTTTCCGGAGAGTGCGCAAGCGGTGAAGGATAGAGGATGAGTGATCGGGGATGACTGAGCACGTCCCCGGCCTGGTCCGATAGAGGAGCACGAAAGGGCGAAGAAGGGAGGAGACACGTCACGGGCGGGGAGGAAATTCTTCCTTTCCCTTTTGTGCATTGGTTTCCGCTAACTTTGAAAAATATAGGGACCTTAAATATATAATGCATATTCACAAAGAGCCATGTCTGCGCCGGGATCTAAGGGAGGAGGCGTTCGGTGTTGTTTTACATAACCGAAACGAGCACGCGAACAATGCCAACCGTCGGCCGCATCTCTGAACATTTGTCAGGCCCCTCTATACGGTTCCTAGAACCGCTACAAACGGCGCCGAATAATGCTCGCTACCGGGGCGAGCATTGTTTGCTGCCAGCGGTCGCCTGCTGCGCGCGTCCTGTCTTTCACTCGTCTTCGTCAGTGTTCAATAGCGCAGTTAATAGGCCTCTAAAACACCTGTAAAGCTTCTAAATAGGGGGGACACGTCTGAGCACCTTCCTGGAAGGGGAAGAGTTGGATGTAAAGGAGAGGCGGAGAACGGGAAGTAGCAGGACACGAACACGTGCCCCCGCATCCGCCGCGGCGAAACGTGATGTCACGGCTCGCGCAAAAGTGCAGCCGCCGCACGCTGACAATGCTTCAAAAATACAGCCATCTGTTAAGAAAGAAAAGCTTACGAAATTTTAACTCTGTTTATCGGAACAGTCGTGCCTTCGTGTAGAATTCCAATGTTTTCATGGTGTTAGCAATTGCGATAGCAATTATATGGACACTTTCGGCTGGTTTTCGCCGTCGGCGTCGCAGCCGCCGGCGTCCGCCGTCTTCGTCCGCCGCCGTCATTTGCCGTATATGTATATGTATATATATAACCAGCCCCGCCCGTCGTTCGTGAGCGTGAAAAGACGCGAGGAGGGGGGGGGGGTCCCTCGAGCGAGCTTCGATTTTACGAGCGCGGGCGCGCGCGTTATCTCCCCTTCTCGGCGGCCGACAGCGGGGGGCCGGTGTACCCTTCTACGTGCTGCGCTCTCAACGCGAAGAGAATTCTCTTAGGGTACGTACTCACTAGCGGCAAAAACGCGCGCGACACGCCGCGTGCGGCAAGCGCGCTCGCGGCAGGCGCGTGCGTTCTCGTTCCCATTCGCGTTTTACGCGGCGCGGCAGCAATTCTTGAAGTCTTATACAACTCGAGACTCCAAGCATCACTGCCTCGTAGCGTAAAACGCCAATGGGAACACGAACGCACGCGCCTGCCGCGAGCGCAAGCGCCGCGAGCGGCGTGTCGCGCGCGTTTTTGCCGCTAGTGAGTACCTACCCTTAAACAAGCGTTTTCTAGAGTTGCGTGAGATCGGATCCAAAAAGAGTTAGCTGCCAGCCTCACTTCGTATAACATTACAATTTTTTGCTATCGCATTCATTGCTTCACCCTTGCGGTGAAACTGTGACTTTTTTCAATTGTTCGTCACTGTCACTTTAGGGTATTTTTATATTGCGCTTGATTAGTTAGCTTGGGAAGATCAATTGCGAAAAACTTTTTTTGTAAATACTTACAAAAAATGCAAGTTCCTTACGTTAAGCTGTAGCCGGTACTCCAAGACGACCGATCAAATTTTTTCGTTGCAACGTGCATGGTGCGTGGGGATTTTTTTCGCCGTTTAAAGAAGGGTCCATGAAATATGAAATGAAAGCACGTGACTCCGCTCACGCGCTACCGAATCGCAGCAATCTCAACCGTGCTTCAAGCATAACAACCGGCGTGCGCACCGTCGACCTAACGCTGATGCCGGACAGCAGCGTTTTCTTGAAGTTGCAGCCGTCAAAAATGCTGACGCATGGGGAAGTCGATCCCTAGAGCTGGGCCACTCATTTCGTCGCGGTACGCGCGCCGGTTGTTGCACTCGAAGCACGGCTGAGTGCACTGAGCACAGAAGTTCGATCACATGGTTTCATTTCATATTTGCCGGGCTTTCATTAAACGCCGGAAAAAATCATCACGCAGCATGCACGTTGCCACAAAAAATTTTGATCGGTCGTTTTGGAGTGCTTTCTACAACGTAACGAAAGGCACTTCGATCGTTTTGTTGATGTTAAAAATTCTGCACAACTGATCTAAGTTAATTACCTAATTAAGTACAACATAAAAATACCCTACTAGCGCCATACTACGACTAGTATCACACATGATTATTTCGAGACTATTTTGAAGGACCATACTGCATTAACATATTTGTTGGTAGGGAAAGAAATACGGCTCTGCAGTGCTTGAATAATGTCTGCAATTCAACGTCATTACATCGTTCGTGCAGTTAATATGAGCGAATATATATTATTTGCTTTAATATACCCGGGAAATACACTGGCGAGGGCGAGAAAAACGCCACTATAGCCTACTGCTCAGCTAAAAAAATAAACAGTGCTTCATTTTGCCAAAGAGACTCTGAGTTAGCTCATACTTTTGAGATTCTTTGGGTGATGAACACGCCGAAACTGCGGAACCTTTGCATCTGCACCACGTTTCAAATTTTATAAGTATTTTGTGATGTACAGCGTGATACAACTCTTTCAGAAATGAAAATAGTGTTGCGTGATATGCGTAAAGATCTTACCTTGACATGCTTGTTGTACTCCGTGAGATTGGTTACGTAGTTCCATTCCGCTTCCGTCACTTTGTTCATCACTGATGTGAGTATGGAGTTCACGTAGTTTGCATACATCCATCCTTTGTGCTCTTCAAAGACGATGTTCGGAGTCCCAAAGTGGGGATGTTGAGGTGCTGCCGTGTGATGTAGCACCAAGTGAATGCCCAGGAGAAACCATAAAGAGGGCGCCATGTGGTGGTCAAGGAAACCTGCGGTTTCTTGCACATGCAAAGAGAAAATGTTTAATTGAATTCTTCTGCCGAAAAAAAATGGCTTCTTCATTTGCTACATCAAGGCTATGGTTTCCTACATCAAGGTCATGATTTCCGTTTGACTGCGTCGCCAAACTATTCCCTCGCAAGCTTCTTTGCCAAACCACACGCATTGTGAACTTCATTGAGGCTGTTCTGTCGGTACGAGCAAAGGAAATGTATGTAGCATATAAGCCTTCACACTACGAGAACAAATATTTGGGAGAAAAAAAAACAATGTTTTCTATAATTTGCACACATTTACCATTTCAAACTTTTTATTTCTTTACTTCAGTGATCATAATCAATTGGCTACTTATCGAATAAAACACTATATATGTATTGCACTGTGTTTTAGTTTACATTTTCTTAAGTTCGTTCCTGGGACTTACCAATTCGTGCTGTATATTTTCAAGAGGAAATCAGCGTTTTGGTCATCGCTTCACATATTATATATACAGGTCCGTCCACATCTATCTAAGGTAAACAACTCGTTAGTATTCAAAGGCCTCACAGGTTCTGATGCTTAATGCAAAATTTGGAAAATTATTTTCCTCTTTATCTACACCACAATTAGACGTCACATAACCCATGTGAAGTAGAATAAACGTTCTAGTTTTAAGGGCTTGAATACTACTGAGGTGTGATTCACCGTAGATGTGGTCAACTCTGTACGCATTTTCTTTTCTGGAGATAGTGCTCTCTCATTGATTAGTAGCACGTGTTTTCAATATCAAATCAGTTAGAAACAGCAGCGTCTATATACCAGTCTCTGTATTAATAGCGAGCGTTGCTTCGTTGTATTTGTCGTGGCCTTTTAACTTTAGATTGTGCGACGAGGCATCTTTAATGCATGCACAACCCTTCATTTCATTTGTGAAATTGTTATTGTAATCTACGGCATGCGTCTCTTACAGAGTCCTCAGGACAATGCGTTTTTGCATTGACCGTGATTCTCGAATTATTTTTAGGAACACTCTTGTTTGCACCGCTAAAGAAGTTGTCGAGATTCATTGTGTAATAATGGAGAAAAATAGGTAATTTTGCGAAGCAGGAGCAAACCAAGGCAGTTTCTTCTAGCCTATATTGTATGTGAAAAACTAACCTCCTTCAAATTTTCATATATCAAAACATCTCGGTCGCTAGAAACCTATCCATCTTCCGTAATAACACATATGTTGGCTAGATTATTCTTTAATGAAAAATTATAGCGTAACAGGTTTTATTCGTCCCTCCACCTTTTGCCAACATGTTAAAATACTTCGAAACCGAAACGGCTCAACGACCAGTTTCAAAACCTCTTTGCGATCAGGAGGTTTAGGAGCGCGAACTTTACCCGTTTGACCCGATATTATTGCAATACCTAAATTAGGTTCTTGATCAATTCAGGTAAAAAGTTTAAATTATTTTTTCAAGTTTTAAAAACTACTTTCTGTTTATGTGCGCTTTTTATTTGCGAATAGGGAAAATATATAATGTTACGTCTACTCTATGATATCCAAACTCCCTGTTTCAGTTTTTGAGAAGCAACTGCTCACCTCGGTGTTTCTTGAGTTCCGTTACGTGTTATCGTATAAGCCGCAAAGCCTTCTCCGAAGAACACAAAGATAAGCCACCGCCTCCTATGTAACACCTGAAGTATCAAAAAGGAAAGTAAATGTGAAAAGAACTAAAAGTTTCGCCCCGGAAAGAATAAAAAAATGATGGAGGGGGGGGGGGGGGGTTCTATTGAAGTGTAACCTTTTTTCAACTCCCTAAATTATTCCGTTCCGTGAAAAGTTTTCGCGGTTACTCAGAATGTCTTAATATTCTCGGTTATCGGTGTTCTTAGCGACTATTTCGGCAATATTTTGTAACTGGAAGAATTAAGGTGAGCCAATGGGCTCGATTGCTTTCTGCGTGGCGCCATTTATATCCAACAGAAAGAAACCAGAAGCTAGTACGCTCAAAATTACTTGAAATGCTTATACGGAATGTAGAAATTTTAAGCACAAGGTATATTAAAGTACACCATACAAGCTTCCACAAGTCAGAGCCTCAGCTACATTAAATAGAGCGTAGATGTTTAATGGCATCACGAAGAAAAAGCAATAACACGAATGTATCGCACACCCAAATGTATAGCGCGATATGAAGCGGAAGTGTGAAAACTTAGGCTGCTCTAGGTTATCCTCCAATTGTATGGCATGCACTTTCTTCATAATCTGCCATTGGTCCTGACACCAACTTACCAGTTTCCGGTGAAATGAGCCGTATTATTTGTAGAGACGCAACATCCGACGTGGCTGGTGTCACTGGTTGACGGATAAGCTTCTTTTTTTCATTTGTAGAAAAGTGATCACTTCAAATTTAAATTTTATTTATGGACTGAGATCAATGTGTTGCAGGCGCCTACTGTAGTAAAGTGATTCCACTTTCGTTGAAATGCGAAAGTTAGTCTTCCAACTTAATTAGGTGTGCTGCCACGATTTTGTCATAGAAGTAAAATGAATCACCAAATTCAGCTGATGCTCATCGAGCCAATCATTGGCAATTTCGACGTCATATTCTCAGACTTCTGCAGCATGAACTCTGCAACGCAGATCGCATATTTTTGTACCTGGTTGACAACAGCTTCTATTAAGTCCATCATACTGCCTAATAATCGTTCCTGAATACTGACAGCCTAGAACTTCTCAGCAAGGTCTTTTCTGGCGATCGCCACGACCCTTATGATGGAAGGAAATAAAAAGCCGCTTCTTTCGGCGTTTGAAATTGTTAATGAAGCATGTTAACGTTACATGTATACCACGTTAATGAAACGACCACAAACGGCTGCACGACGTATTCATCATGTCATTGCTTTTATCGACGTTTATATAGCTGACATGCATGTCAAGAATATTCATGTTGGGTCTCATTAATGTTGGGCCTTGTCATTCACGTTTTTCAGACACGCTGGTCATGCGATACACATTCTGTTGTACAGTAATCTAATAAAATTACGACAATGGTATCACGAAGTCATCTTGTCACATGTACCATCATGAACCATGCATGCAATGCTAGTTGTGTGGCAACTAGTTGATAATAATAATAATATTTCTTGCAGTATAACGTCCCAAAACCGCGATATGATTATGATAGGCGCCGTAGTAGAGGGCTCCGGAAATTTCAACCACCTGCATTACTTAACCGTGCGGCTAAATTTAAGTACGCGGGTCTCGATCATTTGCGCCTCCATCAAAAATGCGGCCGCCGCTACCGGGTTTGGATCCTTCGTGTCTGCAGTAGAGAACAATAACCACTAGACCACCGTGGCGGGTAGCGGATCGCTCTTAACGTGACACCGTTATAGGGCTAGTTTCGCAGAAATCCTGGTGTCGGCGGCGTTGGTGTCCTTGGTTCTGAGCGAAAAGGAGTGTTGGCCTTAATTGATAATTTGAGCTAGATGCAAATAAAGATAGGGACCGGGGGGCGATCGCACTTTGGCTTAACTTGTGGCACAGTTTAGATCTGAACAGAGAAGTGAAAGCAGGCTATCGATTGGGAAGGCAATCGCTTGCGTGCGTGTGTGTGCGTGTGTGTGTGTGTGCGTGCGTGTGTGTGTGTGCGCGTGCGTGCGTGTGTGTGTGTGTGTGTGTGTGTGTGTGTGTGTGTGTGTGTGTGTGTGTGTGTGTGTGTGTGTGTGTGTGTGTGTGTGTGTGTGTTCACACCCGAGCTTCGTTGGCTCGGCGTGTGAATTTCAGTTCGTTGTGGGCTTGCGTGCGATGGGCGGCAAGTGGTGTTGCGTCTTGGGTGAACATGATTCTCCGAATAGTTACCTTAACAGTCAGGAATAAGCACTCGGAGCTAAATATTACTCTTCGCCGTGATATTAGAGTGTTTTAGCTTGCAGTGCCCGTTTACCGCACGAAAACTGCGGTAATACCGTACCGGCTGAAGAGTGCATATGCGTGAACATTACGGTAATGTGCTAAGCGTGCACATTACCGCACGGAAAGACTTTTCATAACCTATACAGGTTGCATCGTGACCGCGACCAGCGCGTCGTGCGAAAGGTGGCTCGTACTTGGCCTATATTAAATTCCTTGGGCCCTGCCAAACTCTTTTGAAACGCCACTAATGCCAAACTTATGCAGTCTTCCCATAGCAATATTAAAAAGCTTTAGTTTGTCCACAAACTTCTCAGCGATAGCATTTTACCCGATCGCGGTGCCAGAAACTTCAGCTGCCTGCACAGGTGGCGCCATCTGACGGGGGAATGCGCAACCAGGCAAGCAAATAACTATGCAGGTGTGTCCTACTTCATCAAAGAGGAATGGCTATTATGTTGGCCTCCATATGCGTCCGAATCAGAGCTGTCAATTTCCGACAGCTCCGAGGAGCTTGTGCGCGTAGCACGGTCAGTCACAGACATGGTACGGCTGTTGCGTCGGGGTCGCATTTCCTGAGCGTCTGCTCTTCGCCACTTGCGCGGTTTTCATACTCCTCGCTGGCGGAACCGGAATGCCTTTCACGATTTCTGGTTTCTGCAATCTTCCAAGTCACGCGAAGACAGTACTGCATTGTTGGGTCCTTGGTTTCGGTGTTGTGCTTTTTTGCTTATTTAAAAGTTATTGTCCCATTTTGCCAAGTATCTCTCCCATCAGGTCCATGACAGGAGCGTCTCAGGAACATAAAAGCACCATTACTTGAACATGGTCAAAAAGCGCCGAAGTTGGCCTTTAAGTGTCCGCCAACTTTTCAAGGTTCATATACATTTATGTCAATTTTGGAAGACACTTAGTTAAGAAAGCCACCATGAGGGCACCAAGACGTTGGCGGCTCAATAGATAGATAGATAGATAGATAGATAGATAGATAGATAGATAGATAGATAGATAGATAGATAGATAGATAGATAGATAGATAGATAGATAGATAGATAGATAGATAGATAGATAGATAGATAGATAGATAGGTTTGCGCTGTTAAAAAGGATTTGGTTTGCCAAGAATTACTTCGCATTTAATAAAACGTCTAACTTAAAGCCATCGAAGAGGACAACTCACTCATGGTTGAAGAAAACAGAAGATCAGAAGAAGATGGATGCTTGTACAGACGAAAGCAAAATTTTTCACAGGCATTGTAGCAGGAGAGCAACGTTGCGGCAAATAGATTGCCGTGTTCAGGGCAGCGGCAGCCTTCCTTAGCAGTGTGTTTGTGTTCGCTTTGATAAATCTACCCCAATTATAAAAGTTGAGCAGGAGAATCGAAAGCAAGTGCTAAAAACGGTGTTGGTGAGCGGAAAGAAAGAATGGGGGGAGAGGGAGATCTTTGACAGGTAGGTGCGCCGAACGCGGTAGTAAAAAAACAAGAAAGAAAGAAGGCTAACCTTCTCTAGCACAGCAGCTGGGCCCGGGCCATTATGTTCTCGTGTGCAGTTGCTGCTCACCGATATGTGATGTACTTCGCGAAATACAATGACACGGTTTTCCCTGAACCCCAGCGAATTCGTGACTCAACGCAAGGCATACACCCTCTACCCGGTCCACCCGAATAAAATATTGTATAGAAACTACGTGCCTCCCTTCTTGTTTTCTTTCTTCACGTCCGAATTCATATTTCGCTCTTCACCCTCATCACACAAACCTACTGCATAAGCCCCTTCTATTCTTTGCTTCCCTCTCCCCTTCTTTCTAGTATTTTCCTTCTCTTCTCCACCTATATATTTGTTATTGGGACAAAGTGTGAGTAAAGTTCACACAAACACGCTGCTGAAAAGGGCAGTAGCTGTTTTGGATGAAGGCGAGACCCCAAGTAAAAATGCGGGCTGCAGCGACACCCCCGTTTCGAGGATTCTTCATAACAATAAGCATAGGCGTGCGCAGGGTTCCCCTTCAGGGGGGGGCAGGGGGGGGCGAAGGTTCATCGCAGCGCCCCCCTCCCTATTAAGTCAATGTATGGGGCAGACTTTGCGCCCCCCCTCCCTTAGGTGACTAGGGGGGCGGCCGCCCCCCTCTGCCCCCCTCGTGCGCACGCCTATGACAATAAGAACACGCAGTTATGCATAATAAAAACAGGTGTTTCTGAATGATTGAGCGAATGGTCACTGCCATTCAATGGACGCAATGCTCTGACGATACATGTTGCACAAGGGTTACCGCGCATAAAAGGTTACTTCACGTTTGTTTACGACTTGACTTTTCTTTTTGTAACAATTCCAGCCTTTCTCGCAGCATAACATGCTGTCCAGCATTCTCCTCGAAAGGCATTAGCTTCCGCTCGCTCTAGATGACAAAACTATATTGGAACTTCATAAAGGTGGTCTCTATTCTTCTATTTCTCACTATGTATGTACGTATTAACGCGATAGCGTTAAAGAGCTCGTTTCGCAGAAATTCCGGCGTCGGCGTCGGCGTCGTTGGTTGTGAGCGAAAAAATCATCATCTTGTCCGTGACCGAAAAATCGAGAAAGATGCAAATAAAATAAATAATAAAAATTTCCGGGTCCGAGTGAGGATCGAACCCGGGTTGTCTGCGTGGCAAGCAGGTGTTCTACCACACAGCCTTGCCTCTGCTTGGAAATACTGTGAAAATAACTTCCTCTGTTTGAAAATGCAGTGAAAATAACTTCCATGCTTCGCAAACGCAAGCGTCCTTTATATAGGCGTCGCAATATAACATGTAATATCCC
This sequence comes from Rhipicephalus appendiculatus, assembly GCA_030522465.1. Taxonomy (NCBI): domain Eukaryota; kingdom Metazoa; phylum Arthropoda; class Arachnida; order Ixodida; family Ixodidae; genus Rhipicephalus; species Rhipicephalus appendiculatus. The sequence goes on along the minus strand of JALIZH010017346.1, from coordinate 8,491 downwards.
AGGAATACTGCGTGGTACAAGCGTACATTGCCATCGGGCGTCAGAATATGTGACTATCATAACGATTCCATAGTTTAAAGCCAGCCACCCATTACAAACGGCACACACCTTACTGCGCGTATTCCCTTAACACCACGTAGTGGGTGCATAGCAAGTTCGAAAACATTTTCCACATTTGCCGAGCATAATTTCTCCTGGTTTAAAGCATACTACCAATTACATAGTATGCACTAAGTGATTGAAGTACGCACTAGGGACGGGATATCGCTATCGCGTTCAACTCTTAAAGGCGAAGCTTAAGGGTCCCCCAATTGGGGTTTCGGTGAAAACATTCGTAAACTGGGGTTGTCTGCTCGAGCCGACGTTTGGACAAGTGGACTTGTCTTCTTCAAGGCTGGAACTTGAAGAATACAAGACAGCCTTTAAGAAGACAAGTCCACTTGTCGAAACGTCAGCTCGAACACACAACCCCTGTTTACGCATTTTTTCATCGCAAGCTTCCATCTTCCACTTCCTGTCGTTTTTTTTCGTATTTGGGTTTGAAACACACGTCAACGGCGACAAGTGTGCTGTATGGATTGTTCTATATACATCAGTGGAGTAGTCTTCCAAGGTAATGTTTAGTTTGCAATTCTTTTTTAAATAGGCAGCTGCATAGTATATTTTTGCATAATGCATCTGTGTTTACTAGCACAGAGAAACAATGCTATAGAACATGCAGTTTATTCAAAGCAACATAAAAATGTCCCTCAATAAGGATTTCTTTGTTTGTTTGAGCCATAGCTTTTAACAGAGGTGTACGCAAGGTAGCATTGTGGTAGTCTCTGGAAGTCGCGATGAATAATTCGTATTAAGCAAGACATGCGTTTACTTACCTCGCGCAAATTATGGCTTTTAGTGGTGTGCTTAGGAGCCGCAAAAAGCGCTGGAGTTCATTCCTGTTTCCTTTGCGACTGTGTGGCGACACTAGAAAAGCCCCTAGCAGTTCGAAACAGTACCGTGACAGAGTGGCCATTGTCGAAAAACAGGTTTGCACCGCATACAACTCACCAATTGTTGGGAGCGAACAATAAAAAGTTGCTTGAACTTTTGCTTCGGACTGCCAACTGCCAGTTTAATTTGGAACGCTGGAGTATAACACGGCAACAAAATTATAGGTGACCATATAAATAGGAAAAGATAATTTCAACATGTTCTCAGTGAACTGTGTCAACAAACAACAATTCCGACTGTTGACCAATCGCTTCGCATCGTGTATTTCAAGCATGAAGCGCGCATAATGCATTTCTAGGGCGTCCCAGGCCTACTGTGGCTTATACGAATGCACGTGCACACAGGACAACTTATAATGTAGCCGGCGTAACAATGGGTTTAAGCTGGCGTGCTATATCATGAAACTATTCTCTTTTGCTTCCATTCTGTACCGTGTGACGTCAGGCCCAAGTAACACGGAACGCCAACGTCACGCTATTAAATGCGAGAACCCGCAACGTGCTTTATTTTAACTGCCGATCGAAGGCTTTCGTTTTTTAAACAGTAGGTCAATTCTTTTATGCTCGCATAGCTTCAACAGTACAGTGGAAGCCGATGCTTGTGCTCGGGCCTCCATTCAGTTCACTTACCTTTTTTGAAGTCTTCGTAGATTCCAAAGTAAGATATAACGCGTCATCAAGGAAACAGAGTTTGCCGAGCTATCTCGTATAGGTGCTGTAACAGCGCTTGCTTTTTCCTATAAGACCAAATATGCTATGGTTACCAGTAAGCAGTAACTGCAATTACCCATCTCCAAAGCGATCGTATGGTTGAGTTGTTTTGTACTGTTACACTGCGGCGCTCTCTTGTCAATCTCCCGAAAAATTTGCGGTGTCGCTCAGCATTTTAATGTAGCTTACTTCGTGAATGTCATTTTAATGGCACCCTTTCGGGACGTCGCGTTACGGGCAGGTGGTAGAGCGCAGCCGGGAAATATTCTGAATGCAGTGAATTGCTATTGAGAATTAGAAACGAAATGCATCTTTTCTACGACCTGGTTGCATATAAGCGGTCGGTACAGGTGCATTTCAGATCGCGCGTTCTTGCGGTTTTCTTGCATCACATGACACACAAGCAGAGCCGTCGACCCGGGCATATCATCCTCCGTCGCCGAGTGCAAACAGCAGCCTTACAATAAAAAACGGGAAAGTTTTGTAATTTAGTTACCCATTTTGACATGAATGCGTTGATTGCACTAAGTTTGGGCTCATGTTCTGAAAACATAGCTGTTTGCACTCTAATTTTGTTTCATATATGTACAGGTTGTTGTGTTAAGAGATCTATCAATTTATTTGCTATAATATGGACATTCACATTAATGTCCAATGGTCGCCGCGTTAATTGCATAACAATATCAAAACTTTAAAACGCTCTCTTACTTGAAGTTGGATTACAGACATTGTTTTCTTCAACTGTGACGCGAACTCTCACTGTTCCCGAAGAGGGGCATTCATTGCCACAATAGACAAACACATGTGATAGAGTTTGCTTTGCACATAAGCCTTCTCTCGTTCGCGCTGATTATTACGTGATGGTGAAGTCACTTTTGTCATTCCTTTGTCATCAGGCTACGCTCCCTACTGAAACGTTCCGTATGTTTCCGTATGTTTCCTTACGGAAAACATACGGATTCCGTATATTTGCCTTATGGAATATACGGATTTCTTACGGATTTATACGGAAGCTTACGGAAATTGTAAGGAAAATATGGAGACTGACATATGGTGCATAAGGAATTCCGTACGGGTATACGGATTTAGTCGTAAGGAACTTACGGAGTCCGTATCTAATATATGGAAGAGTCCATAAAACGATACGGAATATACGGAAAGTATGATACGGAACAAACGGAAACCGCACAGGCCCGTAGCCAGGAATTTTTTCGGGGGGGGCAAAGCGGAGGTGGGGGGGTGGGGGGTGGGGGGGGCACTTGTTGAAGGCCTTGAAAGACACTTATTTTTATTATTTGTCCTCGGTAAAACACCCCACGCCATCCGAATTTCGGAGGGGGGGCTAGGGCACTCAGTTTGCAGCAGGATATAGGGTTTATCATCGTTTGATTTAATGTCACCTTTTATAGTTGCTTCAAGACACAGGAAAGCTTGCATACTCAGCACAGTATCTTATATTTGAATTTGGCTTTACATATTTCATATTGTTTGACCCAAAACAAATTGACAAAAATGAAATTGTAGCTAATGCGTCTGAGTACCTAGCCTCAGGATAGTTGGGATTCATTCAAGTGTACAGTCACGAAAAAAGAAGAGGTTTCAAAGGAACGAAATATTACGAACAAAAAAAAACTGCCAGGCCTGTGACAGCACAGTCACAGCGAAAGCTGGAAGAGTGGCATTTCCAAGGTACCCACTACGCCATAAATCGTAATTTCTCTCAAGTTTGGAAAACAGTACAATGTAATGCTGTTTCTAACATTTCATACATTTATACAAACAAGTGTCTAACATTACAACATTTTGCTACATTTCTACGGGCAATAGATGTATGTGTGTACTGCCTTTAAACCTCCAAAGTAGTTAGTCATATTGAGAGGTCATTCACGCAAAAAAGACAACAAAATATTTGAAGGAGTTTTGCACTAGTGGTGCCAAGACTGAAGGAAGTGCGGTACTGGGCGGCCTGCCTTGTTTCTCTTCTTCTCTTTCTTTCTCTTTTTCTCTGTTTTTCTATCTCTGTCTTGCTTTGTTGATTTCCTATTTTTTTGTGTCTTTCCCTCTACATTTCATTCACTTGCTGGCTCTCTATATCTTTCTTCCTCTTCTCTCTCTCCTTCCACTTGTCCACTTCTTTTTTCTTTCTATCTGTCTCTATAGTTTTTCTCTCTTTTTCGTTGACTCTTTTCTTTCTCTTTCTATCTGTCTTGCTCTCTCTTTATTCTTTCTCTATTAAATGCGAAGCTTTTTCTAGCGAACTGCAGGCACTTTGGCTGTTTCTATCTATCTATCTATCTATCTATCTATCTATCTATCTATCTATCTATCTATCTATCTATCTATCTATCTATCTATCTATCTATCTATCTATCTATCTATCTATCTATCTATCTATCTATCTATCTATCTATCTACCCGCCTACGTCTGGGCACTCCCGTGGTCTCCTGTATTGACACACACGAAAATTTGCATAGAAATGGCATTTGTGTATGATGAACTCGATGAACAGGTCATTACAGAAATAGCATGAGGTACTTGTATACGTCATGAAACCCTTTCCCTCCGTCACGTGTGGCACATACACGGATACCACAGCCCAAGGAATGCGGGTACGAGCCACAGGTGATTGACAGTTTGTGTCAAACCGGGAATGCCGATAACAGACTTTCAAAAAGCTTTAGGTGATCGCGTTATTGAGCCTTTCTTTTTTATACAACATTCGCGTACTCAACCAGTGCACCCATATACGGCCAAAGAGAGCGTTTTATTAGCAATGGGGTGCGTATTGTTTAAACAGCGGCAAACTAGAGACAATAGATAATCAGTTCTTGCACTGTTGGAAGAAAGTCTACATCTAGGACATTTGACCGAGGACGCTAACTAAATAAGTTTTGCTATTAACGCGATAGCGTTAAAGAGCTCGTTTCGCAGAAATTCCGGCGTCAGCGTCGGCGTCGCTGTCGGCGTCGTTGGTTGTGAGCGAAAAAATCATCATCTTGTCCGTGACCGAAAAATCGAGAAAGATGCAAATAATATAAATAATAAAAATTTTCGGGTCTGCGTGGCAAGCAGGTGTTCTACCACACAGCCATGCCTCTGCTTGGATGTACTGTGAAAATAACTTCCTCTGTTTGGAAATGCAGTGAAAATAACCTCCATGCTTCGCAAACGCCAGCGTCCTTTATATAGGCGTCGCAATATAGCATGTAATATCCCAGGAATATTGCATGGTACAAGCGTAAATTGCTATCGGGCGTCAGAATATGTGACTATCATAACGATTTCATAGTTTAAAGCCAGCCACCCATTACAAGCGGCACACACCTTACTGCGCGTATTCCCTTAACACCACGTAGTGGGTGCATAGCAAGTTCGAAAACATTTCCCCACATTTGCCGCGCATAATTTCTCCTGGTTTAAACCATACTACCCATTACATAGTATGCACTAAGTGATTGAAGTACGCAGTAGGGACGGGATATCGCTATCGCGTTCAACTCTTAAAGGCGAAGCTTAAGGGTCCCCCCAATTTTTTTTCATTCGGAATCAAGCATTTATCAATATAAAATGGGCGCGGGCTGCCATGCGAACTAATAGTGCTTCTTGGCCTACATTGGTTATAGCTAGCTCAAATGGCAGGGTTTCACTGCCAACCTGAAACGCGACCTGCACGTATGCTTTTTCTTGAGAACATTGCTTAGTACATTGATATCTCCAAGACAAAAAATTAGGGCAGCTTCGCACACGTGGTGCCAAGGCCCGAAAGACAGTGGAGCTGGGCGGACCTTCCTTAGCATTGCAGCCAAGCCTAGTCTATAGAGATAGCCAGTTTAAGGAGTACTGACCCGAATTTGGGACATCGTAAAAGGAGCCTTTTCCGCTTCATTTGTATCCAGTGCTAGCGCTGTCCACACACCGGAGTCAGACAACATATGTAAATTATTTTACTTTGACTTTCAAGTTTTCGTCGCTCAGCATCAGCGAGCCACCTCCACCGCGATGGACGCCACCTCCACCGACGAATCAACACAGTTGCACTGAGTTTGCGAACTCTACGTCCTTCGTGCAGCCTAAATCGTAGAAATCACCGTCGGGGTCACCCGACGATAATTCGCTCCACGGCCACCATGCGCAGATGACAGATCTGCTGCTAGTACGTCACGAGTCGCTGTCTCCCTGTGACGTCACACTGCAATGACACGTCGCTGAGGAGCTGTCCTGTCGATATCGAAACCAAGAGTGTTCTTTTTTTTAAGGTAGCGATAACAAAATATATTCGACGCATTCCCAGGCGCCACAAAACTCGTCAACACTACAACTCGTCTGGTCGCTGACAATTGCCCATCGTATCTCATGTGGCTAACCTTGAATTATCGGCCACTGACAAGTATTATACATGCATTCGGCGTTAGGATGAACTTTTATTACAATTTCGATCTTTCATGTCATCAGACAGATGTTCCTTCAGGTCTTTATTATTTCATAAATTCTGACATTGCTCTAAATATTGCATTGCAAACGTGCATTATTATGACATTAATATCTCTCTTTTTTTCAGAAAAATTTCCCAGTGTACGAGAACAATGAAGCAACCCAACCAAGCTAGACCTAAATGGTATTACGTGCGTTTGTATATATATACAAATCTTCCATTTATAAGTCACATAGCAGTAGTTGCAGTATCTTGTGTGTCTCGAGTGAGTGTTTTGTCCTTGAAGAAGACATATTCGCGTACCACGACCATTGCCTCTTCTGGTTCAGTTGGGTCTTTTGCTTCACAGCTATTTTTTTGTAACCTGAAGGCAGAAAATTTCAAGGTCAGTGGCGCGCACACACGCGCGCGCGCACACACACACACACACACACACACACACACACACACACACACACACACACACACACACACACACACACACACACACACACACACACACACACACACACACACACACACACACACACACACACACACACACACACACACACACACACACACACACACACACACACACACACACACACACACACACACACACACACACGCACGCACACACACACACACACACACACACACACACACACACACACACACACACACACACACACACACACACACACACACACACACACACACACACACACACACACACACACACACACACACACACACACACACACACACACACACACACACACACACACACACACACACACACACACACACACACACACACACACACACACAAACACACACACACACACACACACACACACACACAAGAAACGAACGCACACTGATGCTTGGAACTTACGTGAGGTTCTTTATTAGAAGCGATGCTCCTTATCTTCTGCCACAGTCGCACGAGTGCATCATTGCACAGTGTTTCCTCTTTCTTATGCTTCGTTTCGCCTGTAACCAGAGCAACAACGTACACGCATGCATATACGAAGTGTTTTTCCCTTCTTTTACGAATAGTTCATGTATTGCGAGCAATAACGCCGATCGACTCCTTTTTTGGTAACACTGGAGCTGTTATATGGCTGGCCGGACGGCAGACGAGTGTCCAGGGTAACCGCCTTCCGGTTACCAGATACACCGCTAGATGGCGTAAGTCCCTTGGTCTTGAATGAAGTGGTAGCCGCACAGAGAAACGGAGAACGGAGTCTAGAGCGTGAATGCATCCTATGTCACTGTAGCAGGGGTGGGTGCTGCAGGGGCTGCCACGCGTCCTTTGCCGCACATCACTGCTTTACAAATCGGGTGACCACAGACGCCCACACAAAATCACAAGATACCAAAGAAAATCGCAGGAAATCATAGAAAATCACAGTGCATTGAAAGGTGAATTAGAGCTTCGCTGTTTATGCTAGTTTTCACACTGGATGGCACAGCGGCAAGCTTGTTCGTTTGTTCCTCTTCATTATTAACGATGATGATAATCCAAGTAATTTTTGTGCGCCCGATCTAATAATTCTTCAATTGGGAGTTACTGCAACACATTTTTAATTCACATTGTAGCAGGATGCGACAATTTTCGAAAGCTCTCAGGGTCCCTTAAGCAGTCTCTTAAAATTAGGGGTTTCCGATAAGTGAACTTTCACCTCGAATCGAATTCGAATCGAATAGTGCTGAATAGTGGCTTAAAATACCGAATCGAATATCGAATACAAAAGATTTTATTGAAAATTGAAATAAAGAACAAAGAAATGAAATTTGCTATTCTCGTCGAGCACATAATGGGATCAGTGACTGCTGCCGAAAGACTACAAATTGTCATGCAGAAACACAAGCTGTTCCACATGAACTGACTTCTTGAGTTTCTCTCGCGGTGATGCTATGGTGTTTCCTGCAGTTGAAAACATGTGCTCCCTGGGCAGGTTGGGAATGTATCGGAAAGCAATTTTGGCGACGGTGGGATAAAGGGCATCTCCATGTTCTTTCCAGTATTTTAAAGGATCACCCTTTTTGGGGATCAGGAGACCATTGAAGTATTTTAGGACCTTTTGACTACAACGTGTGAGCTCAGTGTGCTGGTTATTTTTTGACGCTAGCCCTCCTACAGTCTCCCAGATTGTTCCCTGGCTTTATTTGCGGGAGCCATGATGTGCCGAAATGACAATATCTTTAAAATAAATATGCGCACGATTTTGAGCCAGGATATCGGTAAAAGTTGTAATGAAAGGATTACGCTAACGACGTTAGCGTTAGCCACCACAACTTATAAACAAGTTGCACCGTTGGCCTTTGTCCTGCTTTTTGATATTCATCCTGTCGAATTATTCGAAA
>JALIZH010017345.1:0-32727 GCA_030522465.1 Rhipicephalus appendiculatus | reverse complement strand
CGTGTTTTGCACCCACGCAAAAAAAAAAACTCATATATTTTTTTTTTTAAAAAAGCAATTACGTGTGATATTGTGGGCAAAGGCTTCTATCTTTTCCAACTGTGCCACAGATGCCTGTTGAACCATTAAAAAGCATATCACCTGAACAAAATAAAGAAAGTGCATTTGGGTCACAGCAAAGGAGAAAGTAGGAGGAGTTGCACGCGTATTGTTATATATGCTGCACGTATGTGTTAATGGTTTGAGTGAGTTCTTAGCATTACAGAAATGCAAACATTCCACACACAGCCTAAGCGACAAAAGTAAAGGACTGAAAATCACCCTCTTTTTTGGCTGCCCTCTGGGTTTCATCTTCTTGCTTATGCGCAACGTGCCAGCAGGTATGGTATGCCGCACACATGAGTAAACTTAAGGAGAAGCACGATTCTGATCACACGTTATTTGCAGGGGGCTCCATTCAGTGTAACCGCTCTACCTATGCTTCACCAACCCAGGTGTCGTCAAACAAAGGGTATGTGCCTCTTTTTTTTCTTCCGATCTTCTTTCTTCGACACATTCCGGAACAGTTACTCCGCGCATGATCGGCCCAGCCAAGTGTCGCCTAGCAAAAGAAGCGTGCGCACGCCTAATCTTTCGTACTTTCTTCTGCGCCTTTATTATGCTGTGTACACATATGTACACAGAGTGACGAGAACGTTCACGGAGCATGTCATGTGGCCTGCCCCTTTCTTAATACACACGCTGGAGCTTTGCAATAATTCTGGGACATGTCAGAGCACAACAGTTGCGGTGTCTGTGGCAAGAGATGTACGTTTTCCTCATCCCACGAAAAAACAGAAAACAATGTCTTTTGGAGTTGGCTTAGAACTCGCATGCATCATAACGTCACACCTTCCACCACAAGCATCGAGTCGTTCAAATGGGGTCTGCCCATAAACGAGCAATTAAGAAGATCAGGTGATTGACAGATATTCTTAATTATGAGTTGTGCCATGTGCGTCAGACAAGTATCCTCTCTTGATCCAATTACGTATAAGGTTAAGCATTACAATTTGCATGTAGATGGCTATTAAAACCGCACAAGGAATTGCGGAAAAAAACACGAGGCACGCGCAGCAAGAAGTCCGAAAAAGTGGAAAGCCGTGCTTCCGTTGCTGCGGCACACCTGGCTGATCAATGCATGCGATGAGCGTAACCTCCTGGAATGCGTCGAAGAAAGAAGAGCGAAGGAAAGAAGAGGCGCAGAGCGGTGGCCGTATAAAATCTCCTGCAAGCCGTTTTGTGTGAACAGTATACTGTGTACTGTGCAACGTAACCTCTATTTTTACGTGAGAACGCTCGATATTGTGAACCAGTGCTAAAGGTTATTTCTGTGACGTCTGTCTTAAAAGTAAGTTTGTGCATTTTTAATAAAGGTTAATTTTGCAAAGGTTACTAGATAACTTTTATTTTATAAGTACACAAATTTGTGAAATTGTGCACCTTTAGTAAACGTTACCGTGCTTAGAGTGTACCCCTCCCCTCATGTGGCTTTTAGCCGGCTTAGTCTGACGTAGGAAGAAACATAGCACTAAAAGCGTTCGACAATTATTTAACTCTGCTGACACTTGGCGAATTCTAAATATCTTTTCGGCGTAGATTCATCAGGCAACAAACGACGGCCGTGAGGGGTCATTCGATAATTACTTGTAGGATGTTGCAGGGGCCCATGTGTAACTTGTGCGAGTTGAGCGCACAAAAGGACGCGGACAAAAGGAAGAGGCGTACACACAATGACGCTACTAACAACAATACTTTATTTCCTTCATCTGCCGACTGATATACCTATTTCGCGCTCGAGATTCCCGTGAACGCTTTTAAAAAACAGCAATATCGCCATTGATACGCTTGCCTCGAAGAGTTAAACAGGGTGCATATGCAACTCAAAGACAGGCTTTTAACATATAAGCGCAGAAAATGCACTTCCTTTGTGATCACAGACAGTGAGGGTTGGCTAACGCATGCGTCGCCGAAATTATCTATTTGCTCTGCTTCTGTGATTAGTGATTTCGGAGCGGTTCCTGCTGCCGACAACGTTTACATCAAAAGTGTCTTGAACATTTCGTTTGCATGCCCAACTCTGGCAGTGTTGCGCCAGAAAACCGTCAGGTGGTTTCTTTCCTACTTGGTTACAATGCTCACTCAGCCGGACATTTGGGCAGCGGCTGGTCTGCCCAATGTAAACGCAGCCACAGGATAGAACAATGTGGTAAACTACGCATGTCTCACACTGAACAAAAAGCTATTTTTTTGTCCTTTTTGGGGCATCCCTGCCGAGCTCGCCTACTATGCTTCGTTTTTTGCACAATTTACCGAGTTTCAAAGGGGCTGTAAAAATAACACGAGTGTTAACTCTGGCTGCTATTTTTTCGAGGTTCTGCGAAACCTGATAGATATACGGAACTACTGCTAAAAAAACACAGACTTCCTTTTGTCCATGACCTTTTGTCCACTGAACTCGTAACCAAGAATCCCGCATCCCCAACCCCAGTAAAAACCGTAGTGCATTCGTTTACAATCAAGACGAACTTCTCCATTTATCCTTGCGTTCGCTAAAATGCGGAAGTACGCTCAATAGCTCTACCAACGGCGTACGCATATGTTATCTACAAGGGCCCGGTAGGAAGTTCCTGGATCAGTCGGCGAACGAAACACGGGAAGATACACTCATCTAGATGGTCAAAATGGGAAGTCGGGTTGCGACAGACATGGCACTAGATGAGGCAAATAGAGAAAGAAGTCACGTAGGTTCATCAATAAAGTGCTTGTAGAGGACTCGCGCGATTTTGTGCGATCACATCAACTCTGCATGATTTTGTGTGATCCCATCATTTGAGAAATTTACTCATACAATACGGAGCAGAAACTACGCACCTGTTAGCTTCATAGCATCGTTGTTCCTCCTAAGTTGCTCATATTCCAGTATTAATCATACAAGGTTAATTCATTCATAGGGTAATCGCTCTAAAGTATGCTAATATCCGTAGCAATTTCACTGTCTACTCGTAGATAAGACCAATAAGGAGGCTTGATGGCTGAGCGTACCAGAAGCCTTGTGATCGCATGCTGAGAGAAGCATAATGCTTACGTGTTTTGCTCTGTCGGTGAGAATTAATGTACTATAGATAAGAAAAGGTTGCTTCAGTGATAAAGAACAGCAGACGATGCACCTTTCGCAAAAACACACGCTATACAGCTGCACCAGTGGGACTTTTGCCTGCCGCCGCGCCTTCCCTTCTGGGATCAGTGGAATAAAATTTTTTTCATTCGTTTCATCATTTGTTCCAATCCGGCCATAGGACACAAGAAAGTTAGGCTTCAAACGCTTCATTACCTGTCCACCCTAGCGTGAAAGGTATCACACAAAACCAAAGCAATTTACTACGCCGCATGGTGGCGGACTCACGATATTGCAATCTCACCGATCGTCCCTCGCTTCTGCTGAGACGCGGTGCGTTCATAAACATCATTTGTCCTCATTTATCTAAAACTTCTTAATTTCTTTTATATTAAAGGCAAATGTCTCTTTGTAACGAGGCGCAACGTCGGTTACCGGCTAAACAAGAAAACATTCTGGGAGGGAATAATGACCCATGAGCCATTTGTCAAATGTAATTGCTATGGGAGATCTGAAAAGGACGTTTTCGGCCTTCTTGCCAAATAGGCAATCACTCTCCCCATTTTTGGAGCAGGAGGACGTTCAGAGTCTGTAGTAATGCTAAAGACACACACAACCACACACACACGCAAGTGCACACCACGCAACCATTCATTGTCTTGCAGACTGGGAGTTTAGTTTCATTCCTATTTCTTTGGCTAGTTCTTACCGAAGACGAGAAGAGCTCCAAGAACGCGACTATCATTACACGACCGATGTTTCCCAGTCACATTGTGGCTATGTACGCTAAGTGAACCCTGCGCAATGTTCGGAGAGTGCAGTACATAATTAATTGGGGCATATGGTGGGTGACACACGTGAAACCAGTCTTACTGTGAAAAAACAAAGAACAATACATAACCGAAACAGCAGCTCAGCAAACAACTAGTCCTCTTCGGCTTACCAGCTCCAAAGCAATCTTTCAGTGAAGAACTGAATGTTGCCGATCAAATAGCACTGAAAAACAAGAACTTCATCAATCTCATTAAAGTTTGAGGGGCTCGGAAATTAGCGACGATTTTTTTTACGGCAGCTTTAATCGTATTCTGAAGGGGTAAACTCAGACAGCTTATAAATTTCTAAATGACGCATTTATTTTTCAATGAAGCTGCCGGCGGCGCATTCTTGGTACGCATGAAGCCGAGCTGATGCGGTGAAATGTTAACGACGTGAGAGACTTCACAATCTCAGTTGATTGTAATGTCTTATATGAAAACACCAAGTGTCGATATAAAACTGTAAGAACCACTTACGTTTCCTTTTAAAAGTTTACGATGTATTGTCCACAAAACGGCCAGGGAGAAATGAGACGGTAAATTTTTGTTAGGCATCGACGGAGGGTGGGGCGGGACAGAGGTTAATCCCCTCTTCCCCGCGCCTCACCCGAAGTAAACTACCGGACTCCCTTTAAATAAAGCTTATTCATTAATTCATTCAAGGGCACATCAACAAAAAAATAAAACACAGCAGATACCTGAATCTATACCCAAGCGTTATCATTTGGCACACTCAAAAACCCGCTCATGTTTAAATCAGCGTGAAAGTATCGTAAATATAAGTAACATAGGAAACAGGAAAAAATGCGACCCATGGAAGCCTTGCATTAAGACAGGATACAATGCCAGAGACAGATTATGCCTTTGATTGCAAATATGTCTTCAATGTAAATTGAATGGAGATATGAATGGCTGGGTTGTGGCTAGCCACGCAACCAAGTCTTAGAAGCTATGTTGCAATATTTCCCTGTTAAGTAATATCTCGCTCAAACATAACAGTCGGCAATTTTATAGTTTTCTAATTATCGTGAGAGATCATCATCTCATATTGAAAAAGCGCAAAAGCCGAAGGGCACAGAAAGAATTCAGAACACGAGCGCTGACTGACAACTCAGTGCTTTATTCAAGCGAAACAGAAAAATAAAGGGAAGACGGAAGAACAAAACATGCGCACGAAACCTATGCACATGTCAAAAAGATTACACTTGTAACAACATTTCGTCTTCTCCGAGTAAGTGAACTCGCAATCAAGTAACGCAATCGACGGTGCGCTAACACACGTGTCACCGTTTTTGCAGATAGCGAAGGCTTCAGCTATCTCTCTTATGCTAGAATCCGTGTGTCTATAAATGGTAGTCATGCGGCAGAATTCTGGGGCGCAACCACAGGCGGCATAGTGGGCAGACAAGTGGGAAAACGGCGCACCCTTTAAAAGCTATGGCGCTCACGCAGGCAAATGTTCGGGCAACGCCTCGTTTACCCCACACGAACCTTACCGCATGACAACGGAATGGAATAAACGACATTGGTTTTGCAAGGGACAAACGGCATGCGGTGCGTAACTGTGCACGTTCTGCTAGACGACATATGCACACTCGAGGACAGCTTATCAATTCTGGCACACAGGCTGTTAAACTTATTTTTGACGGAAAAGTGGACATCTACATTGAACTTATAGACAACCTTTTTTTATACGGTGACAAATACCACGAATACATGGAATCACCGCTAGCCTCTAACCCTTTCCTGATTTTGCGATACGTCGTTATTGCTTGTGCATTTTAACTTTGTTGAAAACATTTAATATGCGGAAGCAATAGCATCAAAGGGGAAGGCTGCATTTTTCAGACGTTGAACTTGAGATAAAAGGCTGGAGGACATTTTGTGGACACAAGACTTTGTTAGGGCCCAAAAAATGGTGTTAAGAACGATGCCAGATTTTACCATTTTGGAATGACTGGAGGAATAGCGGAGCAAGGGCTTCTTGGACCTGGGCAAAAACTCCCAGCAAACGTGGTCCTCATTAAACGTTTAAGACAAATCCAGGAACTGAATGGACACTTCCACAGGACCTTCACATGTAAAAGTCAGGCCTTGTCCTCTCTCTTTGAAGCCTTTCACTATATTCACCATGCGTCCGTCGCGGTAGTGTAGCGGCTGGACTGCTGACCCGAAGGTCGCGGGTTCGATCCCGGCCGCGGGGGTCGCATTTTGATGCAGGCGAAATGGTAGAGGCCCGTGCACCGTGAGATGTCAGTGCACGTTAAAGAACACCAGAGGGTAGAAATTTCCGGAGCCCTCCACTACGGCGTCTCTCATAATCATACCATGGTGTTGAGACGTTACACCCCAGATATTATTATTAAGAATGTACGGCACCGAAAAATGAACTATACAGGCGTGTGGGCGCGCGAGTCGCTGCTGATGGCGAGGAAGGCGATAAATGCGAGCTACGTGTCCAATGTAGGGCACACGAATGAAGGTACCGTCAAATAAAGGGAACCATGTGTAGATGTGAAGCAGCGGGCGCTAACGCTTACACTGGCGGCGGCGTTGACGCTGGCGCTCATCGCAGCGTTGCGCAGGAGAGAAAACTGGGGGAGGCGCTAAGCAGGCAGTGATGGAGCAGTGTTTCCTACTGGAACATTCCAATCGCTGCTAATGGGCAATGAGAGACAGAAGACTCCGACTGGACACAGAGACCCGCACTCCGCTTTTAGTTAACGCGCACGCTGCGAATTTTTATTGTTCAACAACGCACAGGAGAAATCTTCCACCGGCACCACCTTGGAGGTCAAGATCCATTGCCATATATACGGGATGGCCAGTGAACGGTTGTGCAGCGCGAGCAGTCGGTTTTTTCAACCAAGAAACTCGCTAGCAGACGCTGCCTGCGTCGGCGTCGCGAGGCGAGAGAGGGGAAGCGGAGGAGAGGAGAGAGAGGGGGGTGACACGCATGCGCAGTGGGAGTGTGAACGCCGTGGGCAGGGATGCGTAGAGGGGGGGAGCGTAGGAGAGGAGAGAGAGGGGGGGACGCGCATGCGCAGGGGGAGTTAGACGCCGCGGGCAGGGATGGAGAGAGGGGGAGTGTAAGAGGGGGAGAGAGGAAGGGAGGCGCATGCGCAGTGAGGGTGTGGTTGCCGTGGGGAGGGATGCCTAGAGGAGAGAGAGGGGGAGAGGAGGTTTTTTATTTTTAGTTTTTCTTTAACTGTTTGCGCATGCGCAGTAAGGGTGGGCACGCGGCACACCACCACCACCACCACCACCACCACCGGATTAAGCTTCGCCATAAGATGCTTCACATCTAAAAACACCATCTCCCGCTAAAGGGAACCATGTGTAGATGTGAAGCAGCTGGCGCTAACGCTTACACTGGCGGCGGCGTTGACGCTGGCGCTCATCGCAGCGTTGCGCAGGAGAGAAAACTGGGGAGGCGCTAAGCAGGCAATGATGGAGCAGTGTTTCCTACTGGAACATTCCAATCGCTGCTAATGGGCAATGAGAGACAGAAGACTCCGACTGGACACAGAGACCCGCACTCCGCTTTTAGTTAACGCGCACGCTGCGAATTTTTATTGTTCAACAACGCACAGGAGAAATCTTCCACCGGCACCACCTTGGAGGTCAAGATCCATTGCCATATATACGGGATGGCCAGTGAACGGTTGTGCAGCGCGAGCAGTCGGTTTTTTCAACCAAGAAACTCGCTAGCAGACGCTGCCTGCGTCGGCGTCGCGAGGCGAGAGAGGGGAAGCGGAGGAGAGGAGAGAGAGGGGGGTGACACGCATGCGCAGTGGGAGTGTGAACGCCGTGGGCAGGGATGCGTAGAGGGGGGAGCGTAGGAGAGGAGAGAGAGGGGGGGACGCGCATGCGCAGGGGGAGTTAGACGCCGCGGGCAGGGGATGGAGAGAGGGGGGAGTGTAAGAGGGGAGAGAGGGAAGGGAGGCGCATGCGCAGTGAGGGTGTGGTTGCCGTGGGGGAGGGATGCCTAGAGGAGAGAGAGGGGGGAGAGGAGGTTTTTTATTTTTAGTTTTTCTTTAACTGTTTGCGCATGCGCAGTAAGGGGGGGCACGCGGCACACCACCACCACCACCACCACCACCACCGGATTAAGCTTCGCCATAAGATGCTTCACATCTAAAAACTTGTTATTAGACGCAGGACTAA
Source organism: Rhipicephalus appendiculatus (assembly GCA_030522465.1). NCBI lineage: Eukaryota > Metazoa > Arthropoda > Arachnida > Ixodida > Ixodidae > Rhipicephalus > Rhipicephalus appendiculatus. The sequence continues at coordinate 24,588 of JALIZH010017345.1, read as the reverse complement.
CAAGGTTCGCGTGGTTTGACGCTGCGCTCCGTGGTTGGAATGAGCTATGTGGCCTGCTATGCGGATCTAATTCGGAAAAAAAAAAGATAGAAGGCTGCGATGCCTTTTCATGGTTGATTACACTCTGTTCTGCTAGAACTGCGCAAGCTGAGGATGTTCAAACGCGCCCCGAATGTCAGCGAAAACATCGCCTCCTTTTTCTTTTTTCGCTTAGGAGTCCTCAATGTGTGCACGTTAATGAGTGGAAAGTAATCTGTGTGTAGCCACTGTGTAGGGACGAACGCTTGAACACTCCTACATACACAAACAAAAAAAAAACAAAAACGCGCAAACGCTTGTCCTAAGCGAAGTCACTGATCATACCGAGAAAACTTACGCCACGTTTTTATTGTAGCAGCGAATAACTAGAGCGTGATACCATGGCCCAGATGCAGAAAAATAGCGCGTACAATGAGCTAGGGCTCTGGCTCGAAAGCAACTGGGAACTGTACGTCCGTACTCTGAATGTCTGCAAGAGAAAATAATGACCATGGGGTTCTCGGGCGAACATTGTCAGCGCGATTCAGGCCGGAATAGAGGAATACAGATAAATAAATAGCCGCCGCGCAGTAGCGCGTATCGTAATCTGAGAACCATTATCAGTGTTCTGGGGCGTTATTATGGTTCGATGTGCTTGGAACTGCGTTGAAGTTCACGTCAGGCGTAACCTGAGCTCATCCGGCCGTTCTAATCGTTGCGCACGTTCATGGCATGTGTTGTGATTGACTAAGTTGACTAAATGCCTCTAAATGATCCGAAATCTCTGTGATATCAATTAAAACATGCCGGTTAGTCGGTGATGCATGGTGAACCAGAACGTAACCACCTAGACATAGAAAAAAGAAGAAGAGACAAGATAAACACAGGTGTAGTTAAGAATATATAATGAACCGATGAACTGTCAACAAAAAAAAAGTATGTCTCGATGAGGTCTTGCGGGGCATCAACTAGCACGTAGCGGGCCGCTCCCACATCGGGACAAATAAGCTCAGCCACTCCGCCGTGTCGCGGGTCCGTTGGACTGGATAGTTACGCTTCTGAATCCGGACCACGTAGCGTAGCATCCAACTTGGACGACGCAACGTTTTCGTTACCCCGTAACGCTGGGCACAACCAGAGCATATTTTATTTACTTATTTTTTGACAAGCTGGCGATGTCGCAGCAAGGCACGCAAGTGTTAGGCGTCTGAATTTCTGGATAGAAACTGTGCCAGAGTGGGCCAAATCCTCATGCTTTACGTCCAAGAGACGGCACGCATACTTACTAGTAGGGCGCAGCCTTGCATTTAGTGGGCAAGCTCTCCCATTGTCCTATGCGCTTCTTATGTTTGCGTACGAATTCGTACTAATCTTTTGTTTCACTCAGTCTGAAACCTAAGGGGATGTTGAAATCTGGATTTACGGTGACGGGTTCACTGTGAATGGAATCACGCAAAGCCCTAAAACACGAACACTAGACGAATACTACAAAAAAATGTATTAGATATTTTCATACAGCAGACGTTCATGCGAGAAATCTGAACTACGGCAGATAAACGCAAATCTAAACAATTTCAAATGCACGGTTCTTAGCCGCACCGCCACTGACTGGGGTTAGGTTTGACCTCCCCTGCGAAACAAAGTCGGTCCACCAGACAATACGTTAGTGAAAATATACAGTGCCAAACCAACGAAAGTCACATTTTCTTTCCTGTTCCTTCTATATATATATATATATATATATATATATATATATATATATATATATATATATATATATATATATATATATATATATATACATATATATATATATATATATATATATATATATATAGTTCAAAAAATATATCAAGCACGTAGGAAAAAAATTGTTCTCGGAAGGACTGACGTTTCGGCCGCGGGGACCGGCCTCCGACGAATGCCGGTCCCGCGGCAGAAACGTCGGTCCTTCCGAGAACAATTTTTTTCCTACGTGCTTGATATATTTTTTTTTGAACTGTTACTTCCGGGTCCGGTGTTATCCCTTCATTTTATACATATATATATATATATATATATATATATATACATTTATATATATATATATATATATATTCCGCTATGCAGAAGCAAGCGCGCACGTTCTCAAACAGAGTGAGTCATGCAGATAGCGTCCTTTCGTCTTTTAGAAGCACGAATTTGTGAAATCCTTTCTCGATTCCAGCGCATTTCTATAAAGACCACCTTTCATTGAGTGTTGAAGCATTGATGCAGCTATGACGTTATCGAAACTGGCTATTGAGAGAGTCTCAAACCTTGGGCAGGCTCAATCAAAATCACTCTGTCAGAACGTTCTTCCAGAGAAGACTTACAAGATGACACATAACGAAGCTGATGATTGAAACAGGAGAGAGTAGACCGTAAAAAAAAAAGAAAAAATATGTCGGCAGATCCTACATACAATGGGAATCGATGTTATATGCAAAGCATGCGGAGGGAAGGTGAGTATGATGTAATTTTTTTTATTGAGCGAAACGTTACAAAATGGCGCTAAAGATATGTACAAGTGTTTTACGTACTGACGTATGTTGAACTGCGGAATATGCTTTATATAACCAGTTGTTTACAGTTGCGTAACGATGCCAGGAGCGGTAACCAACAGAAGAAGTGGTAAGCTGATAGCTAGCGTTTTGTGTTTGCGAGGATGGTAGCCTTTGATAGTGCTACGTAAACCAAGTTCAGCGGATGGCGCTTAACTACAACTGCCGTTAACCCGACGTGACGGCTGTATCATAGGAGCACATATGTAATGTTTATAAATTAGATAGCCAGCACTACAACCCCAATTGACCCTTCACGAACACAATTGCGCCTACATAGGGTGTTTTTTTTAAAGCAGTCCCGAGACCTGGCTCTGTGGTAGAGTAGTTGATTGCCATGTATAATGCTTGTTTTCGATTCTTCCCTGATATTTATTATCTGCATTCCTTGGGTCAACGCTGCCGCTGTCAGTTTTTCTTAACGCTGTCGCGTTTAAGTTACCGGCGTCTCTTCCCGCCGTTCCCAAGTAGATATAAATTGTCAGAGTTTTGTGGCGCATACCCGCATGCCGCGGCATGTTGTATACGGGTATGTGCCACGCGTGTCTGGAGGAAAGGGTTAGACGCCGTACGCGACAGGATTTTCACGTTGTTCATGTCATGGCCAGCCAGACATATTCGTCCCACCCTCCTACACTCCCATACTAATTTTGCTCTACCCAAAGTTAAGGGGGCGATCACGAGATCACTCAGACGTAGGTGGTTAGACAGACAGACAGATAGATAGATAGATAGATAGATAGATAGATAGATAGATAGATAGATAGATAGATAGATAGATAGATAGATAGATAGATAGATAGATAGATAGATTGATTGATTGAAACGGTCATAACGACATATGTGTGTGTGTGTGTGTGTGTGTGTGTGTGTGTGTGTGTGTGTGTGTGTGCGTGCGTGTGTGCGTGTGTGCGTGTGTGCGTGTGTGTGTGTGTGTGTGTGTGTGTGTGTGTGTGTGTGTGTGTGTTTGTGTGTGTGTGTGTGCGTGTGTGTGTGTGTGGAAAATATGGGACGGCGCATACAAGCAAGTATCCTACTGTTCTATTCAATCGCGCGGACCATTGTGCGTTCAGGATGAAAGGTGGAACGTAGTAGATCCAGCGAGACCGCAGAGACATTTCGACTTCTCGATGGAGCCAGTAGGTTTCATTTCGAGCCGGTGTTTCATTTATTTTAGGACCACGAACAACACAGGTGTCGCCTGCCTGTTTAAAAGTATTACTATCCCAGAGTGTGAAAATTTTTGCGTGATTAGCGCACATGTAAGTGTTTTTCACAAGAAGCACGAAATCTTATCTTAATCTACTTATTGAGAGGAATATAAAAAAGTGTTACTTCTTAAATTTGGGCATGCAGAAGCAGCCGGCGCTCGTAATAATCGGATTCTTGTTAATCCCACCCGCTGTTGGAATCAACAGAGAGGTTTAAAATTGGCTATCAATACCGTGGTTAATTTGCTTCGTTGGCTTCGCGTAACCGCGACGTAGATGGTGTATAACAACGTTTGCAGATTGTTAACTCAGACATGAGTAAGCTGCTCTCATATTTTCCCGAGAACAACGCGAATAAACGTTGAGGGCGACCCTGGTACGCGCGCTATTTTACAAAATTCGCTGAAGGAACCCCGACACCATGCATGTATGACACGTGCGAAGTAGCGACCATTGGAGGCGACTGGGTACGCAAATATCATCATCATGATCATCATCATCATCATCATCATCATCAGCTTGACTACGCCCACTGCAGGGCAAAGGCCTCTCCCATGTTCCGCCAATGAACACGGTCCTGTGCTTTCTGCTGCCACGTTATACCTGCAAACTTCTTAATCTCATCTACCCACCTAATTTTCTGTCTCCCCCTCACGCGTTTGCCATCTCTTGGAATCCAGTCAGTTACCCTTAATGACCAGCGGTTATCCTGGCGACTTGCTACGGGCCCGGCCCATGTCCATTTCTTCTTGATTTCAGCTATGATATCCTTAACCCCCGTTTGTTCCCTGACCCACTCTGCTCTCTTCCTGTCTCTTAAGGTTACACCTATCATTTTCCTTTCCATCGCTCGCTGCGTCGTCCTCAATTTAAGTTGAGCCCTCTTTTTAAGTCTCCAGGTTTCTGGTCCGTAGGAAAGTACCGGTAAGATGCAGCTGTTATATACTTTCCTCTTGAGATGCAAAATCCGCATTGCAAGCCCTCAATTCATGCTCAAGACGAGGACAATATTACGTATTGGCTTCCGAAATCATACAGGCATTCGATATCACGCAACGGAATGGTCACTCTGTGATCTTCCAATGGGTACCTGGACACTGTGGCTTGGCAGCCAACGTGCTCGCTGATGCTGCAGCAAAAACCGCTTTGGATAACAACGCCATTCTCGTAAATATCCCGTACTCTCGCAGTGACGTGAACTTCTTGTTGAGATCGCTTATGCGAGAGTTCACAACAACTTACTGGTCTCAACCGGACAATCGGCATAGGCGTCTGCGGGAAACAGACCCTAACATGACTTTTCGACTGCCGGCTAAAATAAAGCGACACCACGCCAGTCTGCTGCACCGGATTCGACTAGGCGTCGCCTTCACCCGACGCTACGCGCACCTTATCAGCCGTGCTGACAGCCCGAACTGTGAGCGCTGTCCAGTGGTTGAGACTCTAACACATTTATTGTGCGACTGCCCTCTTTACGTGTCCCAACGGAAGATGCTGGTTTCAACGTTGGCCGGCATCGGTGTTAACACACTAAGTGAAGCTAACATATTGTCCGCAATGTCCGACCAGACAGCATCAAGGACTGCTACAAGGGCACTTATAGATTTTATGAAAAATACTGGACTTGACAGTAGACTTTAAGAAGACCACTGGGTGTGACGTGGTCAATGTACATACGCATCACCTCTTCCTGTCCCCACCATCATCATCACCCTTTTCTTCTCTTTCCCTTTTCCCTGTGCTGAGTAGCAGGCCAGAGCGCACAAGCTCAGGCCGACCTCTCGGCCATCTAATAAATTTCGCTCTCTCTCTTGAGGGATAGTGGTAGACTACAATTCATGATTTGAGAATGCTTGCCGAATGTGTTCCATCCCATCCTTATTCTTCTAATTATTTCACTCTCATGGTTCGGCTCCGCGGTTGCTACCTGTCCTAAGTAGACGTACTCCTTTACAACTTCCAGTTTCTCGCCATCTATCGCAAAGCGCTGTTCTCTGCGGAGATTGTTCCACATTACTTTAAGTTTATGCATATTAATTTTCAGACCTACTAATGTGCTTTCCGTATCCAGTTCAATAATCATGAGCTGTAATTCGTCTCCTGAGTTGCTCATCAATGCAATGTCATCAGCGAATCGCAGGTTACTAAGATACTCTCCATTTACTCTTATCCCTAGCTCTTCCCAATCTAGGGCCCTGAAAACCTCCTGTATACGCAAATATATTGGTACCTTAACTTTACCTTCTTGCGATAGCAATTATACGGACACTTGCTGCGGGTTTTTGCCGTCGCCGGGGAAGTCATGCTCCATATATACCGGGTGTTCCATCTATGTTTAGCCAAGGGTTAAAAAATACAATATTTGAGCCAGGCAAGTGAAATCAGTTGAATATTGCTCACAGCCATCAGGCGAACTACAGGCAACTTTTGTTTTGTAATTAACTGATTTGTTAAGTAGGATTAATTAACTAAATTGCTAATTATTTACTTTAGGCAGGAAATGAGATTTGTAAAGTTCGAAAGGGTCTTCAGAAACTCCTCGTTGCATTATATGCGACAAAGAAAGTCTTACGCGTGCCATTTTTTCCATGCTACAAAGAAAGCCCGTGAAATACAAAAACATGGTTGATCCCTCCATCATAGGAATCGGTATAGCACGAAAGTGAAACGTGTCCTCACAGAAGTAGTTGAATGTTTACTGTAGCACTGATATAAGATAGCTTACAGTTAGAGCACCGTTTAACGTCGATGCACCCACGTTGACGCTTGGTGGTACATCTGTATCCCGACCACTAACGTCCATGATCAATGATTAAACAGATCCCTGTGATCATACATGCTCGTGGTAGCTGTACGGTGAGAGCAGAATTAGAGAAAGCGGTGTGACAGCCAGAACAGCGTCCCTGATTGGACGCCGTACTTGGGCTAAGGTCGCCTACTCGCGGCATGTTAGAGTTATTGAACAACGCTGCCCGACCAGAGGCAAACGCAACGCGCGTCATGTCTTCCCCGTGGGCCGGCTTCGAACGCGGAGTTACGGTACAGTGCCTAGAATATAGTTACGGCCACGAGAAGCCCTCGCGCTTCGCAGAGCTATTTTTGGGATGGACTATAGTTCACTATAGTATGGACGGATGCTATGAGCGATGCTGCTGCTAGGGGTAAGTTCGCCACCTGGCAGTGTGTCATTGCGTCGGCAAAATTGCACTTTTTCTATTCGAAACGCGCCGAATGGGGACGGACGCCTAGAAACGACACTTTGAAGGAATTAAACGTGCATTTCACGGTCATAATGCAATACTTCACTTTTGCAGGAGCACTGTGCGAGGACAGTGGTAGATATAAAAGGCTTGTTTTTAAAGCGTACAGAGTATGTGACTGTGGCGCAGTGGATAGCGTGCCCGACATCTCTTGTCGCGGACCGGGAGGTCGTAGGTTCGACTCCCGTTGACGGAACATTTTTTTCTTTGTCTTCTGATCATGCGTATTTTTTCGACGTAATTTCCGTGACGGAAATACGTCACTCAAATCTTAGTGGACCCCGGCATAAAACACTTTCGTGTTAAAAAAAAACTTGCTCCATCTCCCCGAAGGGAACCCTGATGGGATGCGAAGCAGCAGCGGTGCGCACGGCGTTGACCCGGTTGAAACGGGCGTCGACGCGGGTGCTGGAAGAACGGTTTGAAGCGAAACTCGGTGTAGCGTTTACTCGAGTAAACGTTTGTTTGAAACGCAAAGACACGGGAGGCGGGTTAGAGGTGTTGCGAGCGGGCGGAGCAGCCGGCAGCTGCGGGCGCTGCCGCGAGCATGCTGCGGGTGAGAGAGAGTGACGTCAGAGCGCACCTGCGAGGGAAGCGTGCGAGGGGAGCGTGACGTCAACGCGCAGCTGTGGCGTGACCTACTTGGCAACGCTCCAACTCCTACGGCGAAGGGAACGCGTTGCGGCGCATTCGTGCGGACGCACGTAACGTACGGCGTTACACACGTGAGTCAAAGAGCTGCTTCGCATCTAAAAAAAAGACGTGACTAGCGCATTCGCGCGCCGCGACCGTGCTGCTCTCAGCTGTGGTTTGAGCGAACAAAATCAGCTGCGACAACGACCCGCCAGCTCCGTAGCAGCGGTAGGCCGATAAGTATGCGATGGTTTCTTCGCCCGCGCCCGATACAACTTGCACAATCACGCACGCCAACTGGGTTCTATGAAGACCTCCTCACCTACAGCTGAAAGGAAATTTTCTTGCTGAGGCTGTGGTTCGAAAGCCAGTGCCTTGAACACCAGACCACGCTCCCACGCTTGTCTAAAGTGAACTGAACTGAGGCTTATGAATGCGTTCTACCGACAATGAAAAAAAAAAAAACATTTAAGAAGCACTACACTTGCTGTGGGCGCTTCATTACCGGGCTGCACTTTTCTCTTTTTTTTTTTTTAGACAGGAATCACTGCCCCGTCCCTGCCCGGTTCATTACAATATTTTGTGCTGTTGCACTAAAAGTGATTTGAGAGACAGCTCGTATGGTCAGATATTAAGAATTGCACATTTCGGGAAATTCCGACTTCGAGAAGATCTACTTCCTGAACCGCGTTTCCATGATCGCGTGATGGTCCTTTCCTTCGGCCGTTCTACAGTCTGAAGAAAGCTAGAAAGTACGTGAAAGACATCACACCGATTCCGCCAGAAAACAACATTTCGTCGACGGCCACTTCCTCTAAAGAACGAATGAAACAACCAAGGAAACGGAGAAAGACAGAGGGAAAGAAAGAAAGAAGGAAAGAAAGAAAGAGCGAAAGAAAGAAAGGAAGAAAGAAGGAAAGAGCGAAAGAAAGAAAGAAGGAAAGAAAGAAATAAAGAAATAAAGAAAGAAAGGAAGAAAGAAAGAAAGAAAGAAGGAAAGAAAGAAATAAAGAAAGAAAGAAGGAAAGAAAGCAAGAAAGAAAGAAAGAAAGAAGGAAAGAAAGAAAGAAGTAAAGAAATAAAGAAAGAAAGGAAGAAAGAAAGAAAGAAAGAAGGAAAGAAAGAAAGAAAGAAATAAAGAAAGAGCGAAAGAAAGGAAGAAAGAAAGAAAGAAGGAAAGAAAGAAAGAAAGAAATAAAGAAAGAGCGAAAGAAAGAAAGAAAGAAGGAAAGAAAGAAAGAAATAAAGAAATAAAGAAAGGAAGAAAGAAAGAAAGAAAGACAGAGGGAAAGAAAGAAGGAAAGAAGGAAAGAAAGAAAGAGCGAAAGAAATAAAGAAATAAAGAAAGAAAGAAGTAAAGAAAGAAAGAAGGAAAGAAATAAAGAAAGAAAGAAAGAAAGAAATAAAGAAAGAAAGAAAGAGCGAAAGAAAGAAAGAAAGAAATAAAGAAATAAAGAAAGAAAGAGCGAAAGAAAGAAAGAAAGAAAGAAGGAAAGAAAGAAAGAAATAAAGAAATAAAGAAAGAAAGAAATAAATAAATAAAGAAAGAAAGAAAGAGCGAAAGAAAGAAAGAAAGAAAGAAGGAAAGAAAGAAATAAAGAAATAAAGAAATAAAGGAAGAAATAAAGAAAGAAAGAGCGAACGAAAGAAAGAAAGAAAGAAGGAAAGAAAGAAAGAGCGAAAGAAAGAAAGAAAGAAAGAAGGAAAGAAATAAAGAAATAAAGAAATAAAGGAAGAAAGAAAGAAAGAAATAAAGAAGTAAAGAAAGAAAGAGCGAAAGAAAGAAAGAAAGAAAGAAGGAAGGAAGGAAAGAAAGAAAGAAAGAAAGAAAGAGCGAAAGAAGGAAAGAAAGAAAGAGCGAAAGAAAGAAAGAAAGAAAGAAAGAAAGAAATAAAGAAAGAAAGAAATAAAGAAAGAAATAAAGAAATAAAGAAAGAAAGAAATAAAGAAAGAAAGAAAGAAAGAGCGAAAGAAAGAAGGAAAGAAAGAAAGAAGGAAAGAGCGAAAGAAAGAAAGAAAGAAGGAAAGAAAGAAATAAAGAAATAAAGGAAGAAAGAAAGAAAGAAAGAAATAAATAAAGAAAGAAATAAAGAAATAAAGAAAGAAAGAAATAAATAAAGAAATAAAGGAAGAAAGAAAGAAAGAAATAAAGAAATAAAGAAAGAAAGAAATAAAGAAAGAAAGAAAGAGCGAAAGAAAGAAGGAAAGAAAGAAAGAAAGAAAGAAATAAAGAAAGAAAGAAATAAGGAAATAAAGGAAGAAAGAAAGAAAGAGAGAAATAAAGAAAGAAGGAAAGAAAGAAATAAAGAAAGAGAGAAAGAAAGAAAGAGCGAAAGAAAGAAGGAAAGAAAGAAAGAAATAAAGAAATAAAGAAAGAAAGAAAGAAAGAAAGAAAGAGCGAAAGAAAGAAATAAAGAAATAAAGGAAGAAAGAAAGAAAGAAAGAAATAAAGAAATAAATAAAGAAAGAAAGAGCGAAAGAAATAAAGAAAGAAAGAAGGAAAGAAAGAAGGAAAGAAAGAAAGAAATAAAGAAAGAAAGAAAGAAAGAAGGAAAGAAAGAAAGAAATAAAGAAAGAAAGAAAGAAAGAAGGAAAGATCGAAAGAAAGAAAGAATGAAAGAAAGAAGGAAAGAAAGAAAGAAATAAAGAAATAAAGGAAGAAAGAAATAAAGAAAGAAAGAAATAAAGAAAGAAAGGAAGAAAGAAAGAAATGAAGAAAGAAAGAAATAAATAAAGAAAGAAAGAAAGAAAGAAAGAGCGAAAGAAAGAAAGAAAGAAAGAAGGAAAGAAAGAGAGAAATAAAGAAATAAAGGAAGAAAGAAAGAAAGAAATAAAGAAATAAAGGAAGAAAGAAAGAAAGAAATAAAGAAATAAAGAAAGAAAGAAATAAAGAAAGAAAGAAAGAGCGAAAGAAAGAAGGAAAGAAAGAAAGAAAGAAAGAAATAAAGAAAGAGAGAAATAAAGAAAGAAGGAAAGAAAGAAATAAAGAAAGAGAGAAAGAAAGAAAGAGCGAAAGAAAGAAGGAAAGAAAGAAAGAAAGAAATAAAGAAATAAAGAAAGAAAGAAAGAAAGAAAGAGCGAAAGAAAGAAATAAAGAAATAAAGGAAGAAAGAAAGAAAGAAAGAAATAAAGAAATAAATAAAGAAAGAGCGAAAGAAATAAAGAAAGAAAGAAGGAAAGAAAGAAGGAAAGAAAGAAAGAAATAAAGAAAGAAAGAAGGAAAGATCGAAAGAAAGAAAGAATGAAAGAAAGAAGGAAAGAAAGAAAGAAATAAAGAAATAAAGGAAGAAAGAAATAAAGAAAGAAAGAAATAAAGAAAGAAAGGAAGAAAGAAAGAAATGAAGAAAGAAAGAAATAAATAAAGAAAGAAAGAAAGAAAGAAAGAGCGAAAGAAAGAAAGAAAGAAAGAAGGAAAGAAAGAGAGAAATAAAGAAATAAAGGAAGAAAGAAAGAAAGAAATAAAGAAAGAAAGAAATCAAGAAATAAATAAAGAAAGAAAGAAAGAGCGAAAGAAAGAAAGAAAGAAAGAAGGAAAGAAATAAAGAAATAAAGGTAGAAAGAAAGAAAGAAAGAAAGAGAGAAAGAAAGAAATAAAGAAATTAAAGAAAGAAATAAAGAAAGAAAGAAAGAAGGAAAGAAAGAGAGAAATAAAGAAATAGAGGAAGAAAGAAAGAAAGAAAGAAATAAAGAAAGAAAGAAATCAAGAAAGAAATAAATAAAGAAAGAAAGAAAGAGCGAAAGAAAGAAAGAAAGAAAGAAGGAAAGAAATAAAGAAATAAAGAAATAAAGGTAGAAAGAAAGAAAGAAAGAAAGAGAGAAAGAAAGAAATAAAGAAATGAAAGAAAGAAATAAAGAAAGAAAGAAATAAAGAAAGAAAGAAAGAAAGAAAGAAAGAAAGAAAGAAAGAAAGAAAGAAAGAAAGAAAGAAAGAAAGAAAGAAAGAAAGAAAGAAAGAAAGAAAGCACATCCAGGCCAAGCTTCGCTTTCCCGCATTTGCCCGATCGGGAAAAGGGTTCCTGCTTTTTACAGCAGAGCTGATATGCTATTCGTTACGCTGCTACACGTTCCCGTAAACTGTCATAATGGTGAATGGCTTCTACCTTTATAGAGCGTGCAACGCGATAACCCGACCGGCTCGTGCGCGCTCTCTTCGTCCTCTTCTTGAACTTCTTCATCTTCTGCACAAGTTCGGGGCGTACATGCTCATCGAACATGTGCGCCCCGTTTCGCGCTCGCCCACTGCGCTGATGTGTCCGGCGCCCTTAGCGATAACTCGGATGTGCTAGAGAAAGAAAGAGAAAGAAAGAGAAAGAACAACATTTTTGGCGACAAAAAAAATTCTTGACGACGCGAGATTCTAGCCCGCGTACCCACCCTTAGAAGGCGAGCATCGTATAACCACTGAACTATCCAGGCACGCTAGCAGAGCACAACATAGTCTAGTAGTGTACAGTATTGCAAGTGGGTGGAAAAGCGAAGTGAGGTTGAGGAGGAGGGAAATTAGAAGGGGAGAGAGTAAAGGATTACTTATCAAGAAATGTAGAGCAAACAGAGTGAAATAAAGGCAGCTAAGAGAGAAAGATAGAAAGAGTGAGAAACAGAAAGAAAGAAATAGTAAATGAGACAATAATGCGTAAAAAAGTGAAGATAAGACAGATAAGAACCACTGCTTTAACCTAGCGTCACCAAACCCAAATGTGAAGCACGCGTCTCTTAAACAGGGTGGTAGAACAATCAAACGCTACTAAAAAGGCACGTTAATAGATCCCAGCTCATGGTAAACGCTGGGACTGTAGGTTCCAGCTTCGCGGGTTGACCATCACTATATGAAGTGCTTGGGCAGGGATCCTTCTTCTATTCTTTCATACCATTTCCCTTTTTCCACGACCAGGCTTGCCAAATGTACATCACGTCCTGTCTGTCTTTCCCCTTTGTCTTTTCATCATTCTGCCTATGCAGGCTCAGGCGCTGTGCAAGACCCACGAGCCACATGGCCACTTTCCATCGTAATATTTTTGAACACGTGCCACCGTGTTCCACCTTTGTAGCTGGAGCCTTGTGTAAACAGCCTCTCTAGCTAAGAAGCAGCGTGAAAGAATGAAAAAATAAAAGGTTTATATAAGTCACTATACTACAAAGCTTTATGTCCTGTAACCAACCAACTCAGAGACACAGTCTCCTAGCATATTCTTATCAACAAAAGCTACGACATCCTGCAAAAAAAGTGCGAAGTTGGTGTGCAAGCGTAAATTGCAGTCGGGCGCTTTCACCAGACCACACCATTGCAACCTTCATTACGTGCCTGTCTTAAATGGGACAGGGTGGCCGTAATTCAGCGTGTGACACTTACCTGTGCGTTGTGCGCGGCAGGCCTTCGTGGCGAGATTGGATACCACTGCTTCCAAAAACCTTCGAAAAACCAAAAAGGGGGGCTGTTCAGTTTTCTGCGATGGCTCCACCTGCGCTAGCGTTCGTAATGTGTATAATCTCAGCCTACAGAAGAAAGTACAATCTAACAAAGACTTCCTTTTCAATCTCCACTGAACATGCAGAACACCTCCCAGGAATGTACGGTTAGGAGCTTCAATCTGTAAGGCGATAGAACGCTACTGCACGTAGAAATACGCCTTTGTTATTGAAACTCTTGTTTCGTTGACGACGGGTGACTGACATGTAGCAATTATTGAATGCTAGCAACAGCTTCACAATGCATGAATGCACTTCGGGGCCCTTGTGCACAGAAGCAGTGATGACTCGCGTGAACTTCCAAGCTCCTGCGAGCATTTAGATGATACCGATGCGTTAACGGGATTCTGATTGCTTTTTTCGAATATGAAAACACCCTTCAATTCGATGCAGGGAAAAGTTAAACGAGTTCTTATTTAGGCACACGGCAACGCACTCACATTGTGCTGCAGTGCGCTGAGCGGAAACGCCCGCATTAACGTTTGTGCAATACTTAATTAGAAAAGTGTCACAATATTCTTGCACGAACTGCTTGCAGATTCTTTCAATATTATTCATTAAGGAAGGAAATTGAACACTTAAGCTTCGATTTATAAGTGGAACGCAATAGCATTACCGGGCGTCGCCTTCTCATTCGCTTGTCGGGCTTCGTTTCCCAGCTTAGCGCTCAACCATGCCGTGAAGAAAGGAACGTCTGTGAATGTGTACTTTGCACCAAAAGCTCTCGCAAGGCGCCTACTGCTACTGCAGTTGTGAAGTACCCGCTATGATCTTTCATTTCTTTGAAAACTTGTGACATAACCTGGCTGAAGGAGTGCAAATGAAGCAAATATAAATGGGAGGGGTTCATTACATCCTACCGAAACCGTCGAATGGGCGCTGATTAGAAAAGAAGATGCGCATACTGGAAATAAATTAAACAAAAGAGGCCTCAGAAATATATATGAACACTGAAGCGAAAATATGCATCTCTCGGTAGGCCAGGCCGTCGAGCTGTCACAGAACATCCTGGGTCAAAAAAATGAAAAATATGTATTTTGTTCTTATCACCTATTATCTTCTTTCTTGCTGCCACATTTGAACGTAGATTGATCTGGTTTTATATCTGTGAAGATATGCTTTTTTTTTTTCAATGGCTCCTTGAAGCTTTCGTCCGCCATGGTGGAGCAGTGGCTAAGGTGCTCGGCTGCTGACCCGAAAGTCGCGGGTTCGATCCCGGCCGCGGCGGTCGCATTTCGATGGAGGCGAAATGGCAGAGGCCCGTGTACTGTGCGATGTCAGTGCACGTTAAAGAACACCACATGGTCGAAATTTCCGGAGTCTTCCACTACGGCGTCTCTCATATTCATATCTTGCTTTTGGGACGTAAAACCCCAGATATTATATTATTATTATTATCATTGAAGCTTTCATTTCCACTGATTTACGTAACAGAAGAAACTTGAATAATAGCTTAAGTACACAGAAAGCATATGTAATTGCGGATTGCAGTCCCATATCTGCGAGTCAGTTGACCGATCAATCGGCATTGAAATTTTATTATTTTATTATCAAGTCTAGCGACACACAAACACACACACACACACACACACACGCACACGCACACGCACACACACATACACACACACTAAATGCTTGAAAAACTATGCGCGAAAACAAGCCTGAGCGTTAAAGAAACGCCTGGAGACACAAAAGACAGCAACAAAGGATTTCTTCACCCAAACTAGAAAGAAATTGCTTTGGAAGTTTTCTTGATGCACACACAAATGCAAAAGTTTGAGATGCCTCATCTAACGCGAAAATTGACCATGGTCGTTGGCGGCATCAACAAGAGTGATGCAAAATATCATGATTGCGCGATGACGTCATCACATGACGCCATCAAAACGACATATATCACAAGAATTCAGCATGTCGTTATGGCATCCAGGCCTCGCGCGCCGGACGATGTCACCGCGTGTACTCTCCGTGAGACTGAGATGGCCAGATAGTTTCGTCTCTGCTTCAGCCGCGTTCATCCCCAGCGGTCGCGCACTTTCACAAGCGCGTGAAACATACGATGCGCGGGGCGATGTTGTCAATTCGCACTTTATACAGAACATGACGGCGACGGCAAAAGGCAACCGAGAGTATCCATATACCTGCTATCGCAATAATAAACAAATTTAAAAGCGTCGTTCAACGTTCACCCTCGAATGCCGGCCAGTGCGCCAGCAGCGATGTGACATGATATGAAATAAAAATTTCTCGAGTGGCGTATTCTTCTTTTTCTATCTTGCCGCTCGCGTCAGCCACTGACCTTAATAACGTCACTGACTACACCATAGAACATGTCACATACCTACAAGACTTGAAAGCTCAGGCTAGGCATTTATCCTAAAGAAAACAGGCAGAGACAGCCGCGCCTTTATGCCTCTCTGATACATATTCCCCGAAACTACCGCTGCTATATTCCAGCGATATCTTCTTCCCTGCATGCAAAAGTAAGAAAAAATGGCAAGCCATAACGTTGGTGATCAGATAAATCAATATCTTCTTTTTTTGCAGTAAATCGTGCTTTGTTACAATGACGCCTAAGCTGAACGCAAAACTAACCAGCCGCTTTACAGTCTAATCCAGCAAGAAAAAAAAATGCATGAACTTCTCTTGGTGCTCTTGCAGCTGATAGCTGAAGCTTATATCACAGCTTTTAAATTTTGCGCTTTGTGTGAAAGAAACGAATGCATCGCTGGGGGCTATTTTCAGAGGCGTCACAGAAAACTGGTGACACTTCCCACCCATTCAATGCCAATATGAGGACTTCTAATCGCTGTAGTGTTTCTACATTTTCATTTTCTTTAATTTATGCATAGATATTCATCACGTGTTGCAGAATCAGAAAAAACAAACACAAACCCGTTAGGCAAAATTCATTCGTTCATCGCGATACTTAGCTTTTTAGGTCTTCTGCGCAGCATCTTTCGAAGCTTTTCAAACATGGGACATATACAGGGTGCCCCACCTATCTTTAGCCAGAGTTTAAAAAATATGCCGACACACGGAATGACAACGCGACCAAGTGCATGTTGCTGACTGTTGCCTGGAGTGAGTCAGACAATTTTTTTGTGTTGTGATTAATTGCTTCATTAGGCTGCTTTAATTAACCAACTTTTGAAGCAACAAAGCTGGGCCAAAAGTTCCAATGAGAAAGTTGTAGATTGGTTTACAAAACGCCCGATTAGACAGTTTCGAACTCTGTATCTGTTAATTATCAGTGTTTTTATGCTAACTAGAAAATGCCCGCGAAATACAAAAAAATACCACGTGACAAGCCCGCTCGCGCGCCAGTGCGCACGATGATTCCAGTGCTCCCTAACGTTCCGCATGCAAACGATAAGCTTCCCTCGCACCGATTTATGACAGCGATAAGCATACACAGCGGTTATCGCTTTTGCGGCCGATAGCAAAAGTGTTCATCGCACAGCCACCACCATTGTCGCGGCCTTGTCGAGACAGCACAATAGGGCAAATGCTATGGTGGTTTGCATGCGGAACGTGATGTGATTGTATAAAAAGTACACCGACAATTGTATTTATCAGATATTCGTTACGAGTCATGCAGCCACAAAGACCCACAAAAGGGAAGTTTGGACATCGTCAGGTGGGTTGACAGACATTTAGCCCGATTTCCTCGATATGCAGTGTTCGCTGTACAGCAGAGTATAAAGCTTTTCTTGTTTGATTTAATGAAGGGTTTTCTGAGAACTTCCGGTGGGGGGTAGTTCAGCTCGCAATGCCGAATGCAACAAAGATTCATTTTAAGGCGCGGAATGCAATATCCTGTTATCCCGTGCGTTTCGATGAGACGCCACTAACAGACCCACTAGTGCCGCTGCCGCTTTCTGGCTTCCATGTGGAACTCCGAACCTCTTCTTGAACACAGCCTCTAAAAAATTAATTTATGTGCTCCTTTTTCAGTTCGTATAAGTGAAGAGAACGTATTTCGCTCAGGGAGAAAATGCACTAGTGCCTAGTGTGTCTACAAGCATTATAGAGCACTCGCAACTACAGTTCCTGCTACATCACCGCTAATCAGAGCGTGCTCTGTCGCAGTATTCAGTTATTGAAACCTATGTAGATATCCGAGACTCGGTGACACTGTCAAATTTAGTTACCGCCATGTGTTAGTTGCCGGGGTGGACTACTAAATACACTGCCATGTACGAAATCACTCAGCGAGATACTAATCTCGGGCGAGCACGCCCATTGGGCCTGCCCGAAAGGCTTCCCACTCGGCATATATACATATGCACGACCCTTCACGGTCTTCATTGAAGGGTTTACCAAACGGAGCCGGAGCTTGCGAACGACTGCCGCGGACGTCATTCCTCTTGAGAGTGGGTCGAAATGCGTATTTCCGTACGAAACTACTTTTGTGTCCGTGAGACGGTTCAAAGATGTTTACAGAAGAGGCCCTCCCGCCGGTCCACAGTTCTGTAGTTTCAGCGTGAAATATGCGCTACAATATGTGTGTTTGAGAGGCACGTACGAAGGGATGTCCGTGCGATCCACAGTGAAACGATGCTATATTTCATAACCGTGTTTTTAAGCTTTACTCCGGTATAAACTACTCGTGCTTCTATGATAAAAGACTTTTCAAAGAATACGCGGTGAACACTAGTATCGCGTTGCAGGGATGTAATGTGAGCGAGACTCACATGATTCCGAAATGGGTTGTATGCGGCACTTGATTTAAGTGGCCATCTAAGCGAATGGGTACCGGGGAGGCTTTGTGCGAAATATGTCATTTTTTGTGTGTCTCTGGTTATTTGAGACAGCGCTTCACGCCTGTTACGCAGGCCAGTAATGCTGTACATCTGTTGGAACGCTTCAAGCTTCCGGTTCCATCACGATACACACTGCACTTATTAAATGTGATATAACAAAGGTTCGCCACCTTCTCAACACAACAGCTGCATACGACATCATCCTGAACATCAAGGTGAACATGTAGAGCCTAACATATCGAGACACCATTATAACATAATTGTGTCATACGACGTTTTAGAGAATATCTTGTCTGTTAGTGACTGCTCATAAATAGATTCTTTAGTACCATATTTAGTTTTATTCTCGGGAACCTAATCTGGGGCCGCGAGTGACGATGCCATCGGGAAAAAAAGTTTTTGATCTATGAAGTACGAGCTTCAGCGTGATTCGTTTGTAACAGAGTTGATCAATTCGTGGAGTGCGCGCACTAAGCTCTGTTTAACAAATCGTGAAGCTAAAGGTACAGTTGACGTGCTTCTCTTAATTATTAAGTGGTGAGGCGCTAAGTCAAACCTACAATTTTTTTTCGATCATGACTACCCTTAAATATCTAGCAATGCAAAGCATTGCTTCTGTGCGTGGGGCGGTGGTAGTGGTGGTGGTGATGGTGTCTGTGACGTTGCAGTATGCGGGGTTAGCCTGGAATACGACCGGCAATTGTTCCGAAGTACCAATGAAGCGCTTGAAGGACCGACACACAGCAAGAACATAACACAAACGCTAACTTTGAACTTGCGGGTTTATTTCACCATGGAAGTACATATATAGGCTACAAAAATGACACATTGATTGAGCATCATCAGAATTGTATAGGTCTGTTCTGAAATGGGTTCCATCTGAATTGTAGGGTTCTGTCACCACGCTTCCACCACCACCATAATTTGTTTATGGTCGAGGTTTTCCGTGTTTTGCACATAGAAAATTACTATAATCACGAACCGGCATGCCCTCACTCACCACCCAAGCATTCTGTACAAATGGTTAACAAGAGACGCTGAAACATGTCCCCCGGCTCTGCTCTAACCCAGCCTCGAACGACTTAATAGAAGCTGCGCTAATTATTTTCTATGTTTTTTAACAGATTGAGAAGGTTACACCGTGATTCCCCCGCTCTGAAAGCACACGAAGCTGCTTACAGAGCTTTCAGTATTACGTCCGATAGTAGACGCCTGTCCGGCAGAACATTGTGTTGCTGTTAGACGGCGTATTTGTTTAACGAATAGAAGTTCTCCTTCCCATACCGGCCGAAAAATGTGCATTATTAGTCCGCTTTTCTTCTCAATTGTTAAAGTAAGTAAATGAGAGAAAAGAAGTTACAGAAGCTACACTACAGCAGGCTCGCCGTATTGTATTCACGAACTGCAATCCAGGGAATGCACCCAATAGCGGCTTTCAGAGGGCACTTACCTGCTACAAAATGGAGAGATCAATCTCAATCATCTCGCTTATTCCTGCTTCAATTTTATTGAAGGGTGTCTCGTCGGGAAACATTTCTGAGAGACCTCCGGTGCATTGAGTTGCATTCGGTGAGCCCTGACGGGGTCATACATGCAGTATACGTATTAGGGCTACTGATGTCTATCAAGGCAGACGTGGATTTACAAATCAAGTCAACCGACGTGGAGAAGCACAATGTACTCTATCTTAGGGTTATTTGGGGGGCGGAGGAGAGTTTCAATGCTGTCATCAAAGCACGCCTTGCATACAAGCCGTGTTTGAATCAATGAAAGCCTTATTTTTCGCGACAGCGCTGGGTAAGCTTTTCTGCAGATAGCAAAGAGTGCGAGATGAAGAACTTGGTAATCACCAACTCGTCATAACAGAAAAAAAATGTAGCAACAGTAGATCTTGGCGGTACCTCATGGTGCCTGCACAAATAAATAAAAGAGCACCCGGTTCATCCAGAAATCACTTCTAGCGCCCAAGGCTTTTCGCAATCCAGCAATTTGAACCCCAATACCTCCATGGCAAACTGATAAGACCAGCTGAAATGACAAAACAAACGACCGATCGTATTTGTAGCACGCTCGAGACGGGTGCGGGTGTGGAAAGAACGCTTTATTGCAGAAAGCCGCAGATTATATAGGCCCGAGAAAGGGGGCGTATATTGCTGCTGTCTTGAGCGTGTGCATGGCTTTGCACAGCGTTATCATTACGTCACATCTCCCTTTTTTTTGTTTATTGAGCCGGAGTCCCAAGTTTAATAACGTTCTGGCTCAGGGTATCTTGTTGGTTGATGACGCGTTCGATGGCTTCTTCGCAACGGTTGTTGCGTAGCAGACCCGGATGTCCCGGAGACTGGAGGGAGAGGTGCCACCGCATCTTGCCCAGAGTCTGGAGGGACAGGTACCGCTGCATCTTGCCCGATGGGTGTGTACGATGGCCTGAGGTGTTCTCTCGTCCGCTGGAACTGTCGTCCATCCTCGCCTTTAAGTATGTAGGAGCGCGGACTGTCGCCTCTCTGGATGATTGTGGCAGGCGACCATGTTCTCGAGGGCACGTTGTACACAGTGACCCTGGCGCCCAGTGGTAGCTCAGGTAGAGGTTTGGAACCCCTGTTGTAGTAGGTACGTTGCTTGCGACGGATGTCTCGCAGTCGCTGCTGGACGTCCTTTGGTTGCACCGTCCTAGGCTGCAGGTGAGTAGCCGGAACCGGTAGAAGGGTCCTGGTCAGCCGTCCCATGAGCCGCTGCGAAGGAGACTTTAAACAGCTGTCACGTGGAGTGTTCCGCCACTCTAGCAAGGCGGCACAAAAGTCAACAGAGCCAAATTGACACTTCTGTAATAATTTTTTAGCCTCCTGCACTGCTCGCTCGGCCATGCCGTTCGAGCGAGGATGGTACGGACTTGATCTAACGTGGTTTGTCCCGATTTTACTGATGAAGTCTTGAAACTGTTGACTGCTGAACGGCGGTCCATTGTCCGTGATTAGCCGGCTCGGGAAACCATGCGTAGCAAAGATATCCGTGAAGGCTGAGATCACTTTGTTCGCTGAGGAGGACTGCACAGCCCTGATTTCAAAGAAAAAAAGAATAAAAGTCAACGACGATCAAGTACTCATTTCCGTTATGGTAGCAAAGGTCTGCTCCAATAACTTGCCACGGTAAACTTGGCGTTTCATGGCTATGCAATGGCAGTCTGGCATTTCTCGATTTATGCCGCTGGCACAACTGACAGCGTCGGGCTGTTTCTTCTATGTCACTATTCATGCCTGGCCAAAAAAGACAGAAACGAGCACGTGCTTTCATCTTTTCACCTCCCGCGTGTGCAGCATGCAGACAAGATAGAATGTCACCACGCATCTTCGGAGGGATAACAAGCCTGTTGCTGCGTAGCACCAAGCCATTTTCCGTGTGCAGTTCGTCACGAAAGTTCCAATAGCTGCGCAACTCCGGAGTGACGTCATCTTTGCTATCGGGCCAGCTTGTGCTTGCGTATTCACGAAGTTGGCGCATGGTTGCGTCTTTTTTCTGTTTCTTGCAAAACTTGGTTCAGGCGCTTGTCTGAAACCGGAAGATAAGCCATTGAATTGACATGAAAATGCTCGCCGTATTCATTTAAAATTTTTTGGGCTTGGGAACCGAGATAATGCGTTAGGCGATACTTCTGCAGGTTGAGGCGCATGCGCTGAAGTCGAAGTGGGCATTCACACAATGGTTTTTTAAAAATCATCTCAAGTGGTTTGTGATCGGACTCCACTGTGACCTCAGGCTGCCCAAACAGGTAGTCCTGAAACTTTTCACAACCATGTACGATCGCTAGCATTTCTTTTTCTATCTGCGCGTATCTCTGTTGTGTTTTCGAGAGAGAGCGCGATGAGTATGCTAGTGGGTGACCATTCTGCATTATCACTGCACCGATCCCGTTTTGGCTGGCATCTACCGAGAGCGTGATGGGCTTGTTCTTCTGGTAGTATGCGAGCACGGGGGCTTTTGCTAAAGCTTCACGAAGAGCTTCAAAACTAGCCTGGTGTTGGTCTTCCCAGACCCATGCTGCGTCCTTTTTGAGAAGCTCTCGGAGTGGAGCTGTGGTTTCAGACATATGTGGAATGAAACGGGAGACAAAGGTGACCATACCTAGGGAACGTTTGCAGTTCCTTCTTGTTGCCTGGGGGTGGAACTTGAAGTATGTCTGCAAGCCGCTCCTGATCCAGGCTTAGTCCCTCACGTGTCAAAACATGACCGAGGTACTTGACAGATTTCTGCAAAAAATGACATTTTGCGCGGTTTAACTTCAAGTTGTGTTCTCGGCATCGGTCAAGCACGTTGACAAGGTTACGGTCGTGCTCTTCCTTTGACCTGCCCCACACGAGAATATCGTCCATCACTACGGCAGTACCCTCGAGGCCTTCCATTACTCTGTGCATTGCTCGCTGGAAAACTTCCGGCGCCGACGCTATTCCGAACGGCATACGCAGGAATCTGTACCGGCCAAAAGGGGTGCTCATTGTGCAAACTTTAGAGCTTTCTTCGTCGAGCTTAATCTGCCAGAAGCCCGAAGCAGCGTCTAGCGTCGAGAAGTATTGCGCTCCCGCTAAAGAAGGCGCAATGTCTTCTAGGGTCGGCATTGGGTAGTGTTCCCTTAGCAGTGCTTTGTTCAACTCAGTCGGGTCGAGACAGATGCGTACTTTCTCATTTTTGTTCACCACGACCATGTAGCTCGCCCATTCTGTTGGCTCAGTCACCTTCTGTATCACCTGCTCGGCTTCCATGCGATCTAGTTCCCTCTTAGCCTTGTCTTTAAGTGCGAGTGGAATTCGCCTTGCCGGTCTAACGATTCCTTGGGAACCTGGTTTAAGCTTCATATGGTAGACGATACCTTTCAGGCTGCCTAGTCCGTTGAAAACGTCAGCATATTGTTTCGCTGCTTCATAAAGCTCACGCGGCTCCACTGAAGCTAGTCTGAGTAGGAGACCCAGTTTCTCTGCGACTGATCCGCTTAATGTTAGTGGAACGTCCTCTTCGACAACAAAAAAGTCTGTTTCAAATGAAGCATCAGTTGCGCTAACGCGAAGGCGGAGGAGCCCTGTAGCTGCTTTTTGATGACCAAAAAAGGTGTTTAGAATGACGTCACAGCGCTCCTCTTCTTTGGTTATTATCTGTCGCAGCTTGCTTCGTGCTATCACCGAGCAATTTGCGCCTGTGTCAAGCTTACAAAGGACGGGAGTTCCTTCTACATTTACAGTTGCTGACCAGCGCTCATCGTTCTTGTCGCTCCTAGATAGGGCTTCTATCCAAAAGCTTTGCTCGTGTGCGTCTACCGCTGCGATGTTTTGCTTGGCTTTGCGAGGCCTTTCGTTTTTGGTTCGGCACGCTACAGCAAAGTGATTTCGCTTGCCACACTTCTTACAGGTGCGTCCTTTAGCTGGGCAATTGCTAGCCTCATGATTTCTGGCACACTTTCCACAGCGCCGGAGTTCGGCAACTGCGCAAATTTCCTCATGGCTTTTGTTGCCTGCTTGTATTTGCTCGCACTGTTCTTTCCCTTGTTCGCGAGCGCGGCAGATTTCTACTGTCTTGGCAAAGGACGGATTCTCCGAAATGAGCTTTTCTTGAAGCTTTTTATCCTTTATGCCAAGAATAATTCTGCTCCTCAGCATGCGCTCTTCCATTTCAGCAAACTCACAACTCTTCGCCAATATTCGTAGCTCAGTTAGCCACTCATTAAAGCTTTCTCCTTCCTTCTGGTCACGCGAGCCGAAACGGAATTCGTGATAAGCTAGGTTCAACGACGGTTTGTAAAAGGCTTCGAATTTCCGTTTAAGGACTTCTATGTCTGACTTATCCTCCCCTTCACTGAAGATAAAAGTGTTGTAAGTCCTGCGGGCGTCTTCGCCTATGACCATAAGAAAAGTAGCAGCTTGTACCTCTTTTGGCTGTTGACTGAGATAGGTAGCTGTGGCGTAGAGGTCGAATTCTTGCCTCCATGTTCTCCAGCTCTGCCAAACGTCGCCTCTGGTATCCAAGGCCCTTGGGGGTGGCAGTAGCGTGGTGACCGGGGCACTCTGCTGGCGGGGAAGCGCTGGTTCCGTGTCTGGCATGCCGGCAGTTCTTTGAAGCTGGAAACGGTCCGGGATGGCCTGCTATCCGCTTGCTTCGCTGCTGCCGATCATGACTATCGCTGCCACCATGTAGCACGCTCGAGACGGGTGCGGGTGTGGAAGAACGCTTTTATTGCAGAAAGCCGCAGATTATATAGGCCCGAGAAAGGGGGCGTATATTGCTGCTGTCTTGAGCGTGTGCATGGCTTTGCACAGCGTTATCATTACGTCACAGTATTCATTCAGGCTGGAGACAACCAAACACACAGGAAGCGAGATTTCAACACAGACAATATATCACGCCGAGACACGAATACAAAAGCCATTGGACTGAAGAAAAAAAAGAGGGTTTCCGAACTCGAATATGCTGTAGAAAGTGTTCCACGAAAGACCGAGAATACTGCGCTAAGAGGTTCCCGCTTTATGCTACAATATCTACGTGACACTAAACTCATGCAAATTAGGGAGAGTGGTCATTCACAGTGAAATAAACTAGCAGGCGGATAATTCCAGGTGAAGATGGCCAAAAAATAAGCTCGTCTGTAGAGTACACCTAAACTAACAGTACA
>JALIZH010017344.1:0-39128 GCA_030522465.1 Rhipicephalus appendiculatus | reverse complement strand
GAGAGGGCATGGCTCTTTCACTTGAAATATTTATTTGAATTGCAACACTAATAGTTCGTTGACGCGCGGACGAAACAGCGTGATTCGGGATCTTGTTATTTATGCATCGAAGTCGCATGGCTTTCTCAGAAACAACATTATCTTATGGTGAAATAACTCTTATAAAGTCTACTTTTACGGTCGACCAGTTGAATATTGAAGTTTATTTATTTATTTATTTATTTATTTATTTAGTTAGTTAGTTATTTGTTTGTTTATCATACAGAAGATAAAGAAAGGCAAAGGAAAGACTGGGAGGTTAACCAGCTGGTACCAGGTTTGTTACCCTTCGCGACGGGGAGGGAGAAGGGCAGAAAAGCATAGAGAAAGCATTTGAGGAGCGAGAGAGTAAGTGATACGTGCACACACATTAACGTTCACCGTGGACACGCGTACAGTCACAAGCGAGAAGAATTATTTGTAACTACTCACACAGAAGGAGCAATATTGAAGGACACTTAGTAAAATTCTAAGTGTGTTCGGCGAATGCCCATTGAGACGGGGTCGGTCAGAATGGAACGCGATGCGCGCGTCTCCCTTCTTGCATGATTGGACACGCTGGGCGCAGCAACGCTACGCAAGCAAAGTGCGAGCGCCGTAGAGTCCGACGAGACCGGCGTCCGTTGGCGCGCCCCGGCGGCCCCCTGGCACCGTGCCAGGTCACGGACGGACGGACGTGAGCATGACACATTAAAGGATTTCGCCTTAAAAGCTACAGGCCGTGTTGTCTGACAGAGGCTATTACTCCTATGTGACGGAATGCGTGCAGTACATGATTGTCAATGCAAGTATGTTAAAGAATACAGTGTACTATATTATACAAACACTGGTTGAATATACTGTTCTTTACATAAAAATTATTACGCCCTTCCAAATCGCAGCACAAACATGCATACATCTACATTTGTGCAATATGCCCATATTTGTGTCCTTCCTGATAAAACTTCAGTTGGTATTAGCAGTATGTCTGAAATAAACATATCCTTACGTCAGTGGCGTAGCCAGGGGGGTGGCACACCGGACACGTGCCCCCCCCCGAAATTTTTTTTCGCCATGGCATACAGAGCGAAAAATGACCATTTCAGGGAGGTTCCCCTCCCGAAATCAAGGCGGTGCCCCCCCCCCCCCCCGAAAAAAATTTCTGGCTACGCCCCTGCCTTACGTATACAGCACATATGAAATGCTAGTGTAATGACATTTCTCTCACAAGGGATCCGAGAGCATAGTCTTATTTCTGGCGTTCTACGTCCAACCTGAGAATATAAGATAAAGGTTTTTATGCGTTGTTTAATATGGGGAGCATAAAAATAAGTTTCATATTCAGCAACTTTTTTTTTTTTTAGGATTCAGCGGTATGTTAGGATTCCAATAAATTTACTTGCCTTGTAAGGTTGGTAATGCGCTTGCAACAGCAGCCGCGCAGTTTACGTGGATACAGTCCATTTCACGCATTCGTTCCTATAATAAGCATATTTTCTTATGTGCTGCAGGTTTAACACTTTACTGCAGTATCCCACTTTCCCGTTACACCTTCGATTGCTGCATCATGTTTTTGTTTATTTGTTTGTTTGTTTGAAGTGCACGACACATTCACTTTTGTTTCATTGTAAGTAATCATGCAGCAGTAAGGCCGCGTTCACACTTGGCCTCGAAAGAGGCGAAACCGGCAAAAGACACCGGAAATCTGCTCGTTTCGCCGCCGAAGCGGCCGGAAAATCAGGTGGCGCGAAAATCGCTCTCGGACTGATTTTTCCGGCACGCGATAGCGGATCGCCTTTCCGCTTCACGGCTTTGGCTGTGCTAGCTCAAACCACGTGACGTAAACAACCGGCCACAAGTTCAACATGGCGGCACAGATGTCGGCGGTGGCTCGCATGAGCGCAATCGCAAACTACTCGTGCAGCACGACAAAGCTCACGGCCTCGACAAGGACGCGTTCATCGAGAGCCTGGTTTGGATTACGATCGCCGAGAACACTGGAATTAGAAGAAGGTGCAGCAGCAGCGAGTCGGCATTAGGGCACTGCACGGGCCCGGGCCGGCCCGAGCGGGGCCCGCCCTGGCCCGGCCCGCGGGCCGGGTCGGGCCGGGTAAGTAATTGTTAGATCGGGCCCGGGCCGGGCTCGGGCCCATGAGCTTCGGGCCCGGGCCGGGCCCGGGCCTGGGTCAGGACCGTATCAGGCCCGACTCTCATACACTGTCGGCAATGGTAAAGAAATGGTATAGCTGAGCAGCACTGCGGCAAGAGTGAAGCAACGGTGCACTGCCCAGATTAGTGCGTATAAGATGTGCCCATCGGTATCATGGGAAACATTTCGAGTATGCAGCTACGCTGGCATGCCCGCCGCGCCTGCTTCCGCCTTCGTGACTCTGTAGACTGGTCAACGCGACTACGAAGATACGCATGTTCGGTCGAACACAAAACTACGAGACACGCAACCAACGCAACGAATTTTAAAAGACCGAGGATAGACAGAGAGAGGAGGCGTAGGCGCCGCGCCGAACGCTTGATATGTACTACAGTCGTCAGCAAGCTTAACACGAACGCTCCGACGCGTGACCTGGACTACTTCGACTGATGCCAGCCGCGAAGCGCTGGCGCTGTTGCCGAGATAATACCTCGGTATGCTTGGATAGTATGTCGGCATGTATGGGTAACATATCTCGGCAACAGAACCCAAAGCACGCGGCGCTAGCGTCAATCAAACGGTTTCAGGACACCCCGCTTAGCGTTCGTGTTAAGCTTGCTGACGACTGCACGGCGCCCACGGCAGCGTCTTCATCACGGAAGCCAATCACGCACGCTTCACGAGAGTCACGTGATTCCTGCAGAAATATCAACTCACTCTCTCTCTGGCTCGACATTTGAAAAGGGGCCAAGTGGATAACTAGAGTCACGGTGCCGAGTGTAGTTCTGCAATTCTGTAAATGAACTGCTCGTTACATTAAGAAAACCTCAGCGTCACCGAGCGTTATTGACGTCGATTACACTGTTCATCGGCACCACCGGCTCTTCAACTGGGCTTGATTTCATAGCCTCATGAGTTGCTAGGGCTACTTCATCAGTCGATGACATAATTGGAATTGACTCTGAGGTAAGTTAGCAGTTTTTTAAGCTTTCTTCGCTCTACTACAGTCACAAAGCTTTACTATCACAGATGTACAGTGCGAAAGGAAAGTCCAGGACACTCATTTTAAGTTTGTAGACAGAATGTCGTCGTGTTTCGTCAGGTCACTAATTTCCTCATTTCGGTTTAATACGTCCGACTGAATTGCTGTGAATGGGTATTGGTTTCGCGCCTTGTACACTTTTTTCTTTCTTTTTGCATTTTTGCTTTCTTTACCAGCTGTCTTACCGAGCGCCTCTTTTGTAAGACGCAGTGCTAAGGTGCCGTACGTTACCACGCGCGCTTTCGTATTAATCTTGCGCTTTGTAGTGACTTTTCTGTTGCAACACACAAATACAGTTAAAACTCGATTTAACAAATTTGAGGGGAGCCGCGAATTATTTTGTTAAATCGAAAACTTCGTTAAACCGAAGACGGCATTTCGCGGTTACTTAATTCGGTACATTCGATTGTATGGTGTAGGCATCCGGCAAGCAACCATGGCATCATATTTGCGTAGCGTAAAGGCGCGAAAAATGAAATAGCGGCCTTAGGAAACGATCGCCACCTGCAGGGTGTATGAAGCAACAAAAATTGTTAGCTTAAAATAAAATTGCTTCTCTCAATAAAGTTGCTTCTCACTCTGTTACCTCAACAATAAGGGCCACAGGTGACAACATATTTATTTCCCAGCAAAGAAGTCAGTGATCTTGGCTTGCTTGCGTTTTGTTAGCATTGGCCACGCAGTTTAAATTGGACAAAGGTGTTCCGCGATGTTGCCGTTTACTCGCAATCAATAACTTTTGGGGCGTTATCTAAAAATAGACAAAGAATGATCAATTCTCTCTCATTTTCCGAAAAAAAAAAAAAGGTTTGTTAAATCGGGACGGATCTCGAAATTTGTTTCGTTATATCGAGTTAGTCAAAGTACGGGACCCTACGGGTGTCTGAGGGGGAATCGGGGCATTGTGATGACCGATGTCGAAGAGGCAGTACTGGGTTGTGGGTTGTGGGCTGGCGACCGGCTCAGAACAGAAATAGAACAGCGAGCCCAGCGAACGGCTGTTGTGTCTGTTTTTCTCTCTACAATGGCGCAGTCGCGAAACACAGAGGCATCGGATTACGTCAACACACCTACATCCGTGGCCCTTCGAAGCGGACGAGTACTCCCGGAGTCCGAGGACGGCGTCCAAGCCTCCACGGCGCCTCCATGGCAGCGCTGCGACGCCGACATCGCCCGGTCCTCGTGCATGCTGCCACAGCAGCTCAACGATGTGGCAAGCTGCTCTACTTCCGGCATTCGGTGCGCTGCTTTTACACTACTCTCCGAGACGGCAGTTCCGGAGTTCCATGGTTATGAGAACGACCCTACCACCTGGATTGGCACTGTCGACTCTGTCGCACTCAGATATTCTTGGCCGGAGTCCACCAAGAAATCAGTCGCGGAAGGGCGTCTCCGAGGAGCTGCGCAAGCCTGGCATCTCTTTCAGGGAAGCGCGTATGCCTCGTGGTCTACATGGAGCGCTGCCCTGACGTCTACGTTTGCGCCGCTGCCGGGCGCCTATGACACTCGCTTCATGGAGATGCGGTCGCGCCGACAAGGCCCAAAAGAAGACATTGCCGCCTATCTCTACGACAAATTACACCTCCTAAAAGCCTGTGATATAGCCTGGCCCTCTCCGGCAGCCAGACAGTACGTCGTCGATGGCATCTATGACTCGACGCACGCGGCCATACTGTCTGTACATACAGCACAAGATGACTTGCTGACTTTCATCCGAAGGGCGGCAGAGTTGCAGGATACTGCTAAACGGCGTGCTTCTGCTGTATCCACGCAAGCACCGGCTACAATAGGACATGGTTGCCACCCTTTCAGTTGCTGCGGAGATGAATACAAGAGCTACACACAAGATCCGCAGCAAGCAATCCAGTACCAAACGCGGCCACTCCCGACAGTTCGTGTCCGCGTTGACGGCATCGGGGAGCTGACGGCTCTGGTGGATACTGGAGCGCAACGCACGGCGCTGCTTCGACGCCACGCCCCTGTCACCCTCCAGCCTTGGACCGAGCCCCCCCTTTGCGGCCTCGGCGGCAGCGTGTCACCTGTCGGTGCGTTGGACATACAGCTCCAAACTGAAGCCGGGAGCAAATGCCTTGCAGCTGTTCCCGTATTCGAGCACTTGCCCACCGATATGGTCTTGGGAGCAGATTATCTCCTCTCTGGTGACGTGCAGCTTGTCCTCGAGCGTGGTGGAGTTTTTCTGCGTCCATCCGTCTCGGGTTCAACACATACAGCAGTGACTACAGGTGAGCCTGATGGGCCTACGACCCTCTCCTCAGTGCTCGAACGACACAAGCCAATTTTTGCGGAAAGCACATTGCAGCTACCAGGTACTGGCCTACTTGAACATCGCATACCCACAGATGGCCATGCACCCATCTCTATACCCCTACGACGTTACGCCGAACGCGAACGAGTCGTCATTGCCGAACAAGTGCAGGAAATGCTGGCCGCTGGCGTAATTAGACCCTCTTCTAGTCCCTGGGCAGCACCCGTCGTCCTTGTCCGGAAGAAGAATGGTAGCCTCAGGTTTTGTGTCGATTATCGGGAGTTGAACAAGCACACCATCCCCGATTCATATCCACTTCCCCGCATCGACGACGCCATTGACACTGTACGGCACTCTAGATTCTTCTCATCACTCGACCTTCGTGCGGGATATTGGCAAATTAACGTTGCCGAAGAAGACAAGTGTAAAACAGCGTTCCGTACACCATCCGGTCTCTACGAGTTTAACCGCATGCCTTTTGGGCTGCGAACAGCGCCAAGTACATTTCAGCGCGCTATGAATATTGCACTCGGCAGATTGAAAGATAACGCTTGTGTCGTGTATCTGGACGACATATTGGTCGTGGGCACAACAGAGGAGGAACATCTTCGGAACTTGGGTGAAGTCCTCCAAAGGTTATTCGACGCAGGATTCCGACTGAACCGAGAGAAATGCCAATTTCTCTCGGACACGATCTCTTACTTGGGACACACCATTTCGGCAGACGGTGTTCAACCTTTGCCTGAAAGAATAGCAGCAGTAGCAAACTTCCCTACGCCAACTTGTTTGAAACAGCTGCAAGCATTTTTAGGGCTCGCGTCGTACCTGCGCAAATTTGTCCCCAACTTCGCATCGACAGCAGCTCCACTCACGAATATGCTCAAGAAAGCGTCGACTTTTGCGTGGGGCCCTTTACAAGATGCCGCATTTCAAGCCCTCAAGCACCATCTGACACAGTGCCCCGTTTTGAGTCATTTTCAGGATTCGTGGGAGACTGAGGTTCATACTGACGCAAGTCAGGTTGGTCTAGGAGCGGTCCTCGTTCAGCGTGACCCAGACGGAGTGGAGCATGTCGTAGCTTACGCCAGCCGCAAGTTATCTGACACAGAACGCCATTACCACTCGAACGAGTTGGAGTGCCTAGCTGTGGTCTGGAGCGTGGACGAGAAGTTCCGTCATTACTTATTCGGCCGCAAGTTCACGGTGGTGACGGACAACACCGCGATTGCGTGGATGTTTGCCAAGCAACACCTGAAGCACAAGTTCGCCCGCTGGATCATCCGCCTGCAAGATTACACCTACGACGTGAAGCATCGAGCAGGGGCGTTAAACCAGGTTGCCGATGCACTGTCGCGGAACCCATGCGAAGAAAGCTCACCCCAAGCTAAAGAAGGCTGGATTTGGTTCTCGCAGCAGGATGTTTCTAACTCTCAACAGTACGATTCAGATTTGGCAGCGATAATAACGTCACTCGAAGACACGCAGAGTAACTCAAAGTTTATCCTCCGCGGAAAAACATTGTATCGACGCCATTGGACCAGTAACCAAGAAGAACGCCACCTTTTAGTGATTCCGTCAGCCATGCGTTCTGAAATCCTGCATGCCATCCATGATGCCCCCCGAAGGCGGACACGTAGGCCGGAGAGCTACTCTTCGGAAGCTCCAGGAACGTTTCTGGTGGCCGAGGATGGAGAGAAGCGTTCAGTCGTACGTGGCAAGCTGCGAGGTATGCCAAAAGTATAAGCGTCGGCCGGGTTGCCAACCTGGACTACTCACGCCTATACCACTCCCTGATACTATTTTCGACACCATCGGGATAGATCACGTCGGTCCGTTACCAACTACAGCCGCCGGGAACCGGTACATCGTAGTCGCAGTGGACCACTTTTCGAAGTTTGTGGAAGTTGCTGCGGTGCCCTCTCTCGCAGCTGGCTTCGTAGTCAACTTTCTACGTGACCGTTTTGAATGGAAGCACGGCCTACCAAGAAAGATCATTTCAGACAGAGCAACTACCTACCGCAGTCGTGAACTCCGGTCATACCTCCGAAACGCTGGTGTCGAACACCATTTCACTTCAGCATACCATCCACAAGCGAATGGCTTAACGGATAGATACAACCAGACCTTACTGACTCGACTCGTTCCTTACTGCAAAAACAACAAACCAAAGGAAGCAGACTGGGATGATCACCTACAAGCAGCCGCATACGCGATTAACACGGCGGTCCAGGTTTCTATTGGAACTTCACCTTACGAAGTTGTGTACGGGCAGATTCCAAAACTGACTGCCGTCCAGAATTTGAGCACCCCCTTGAAAGTCGGACGCACAGCTTCACGACAGACCACCTGTCGTATCATTCGGGCTAGGGCACGCAAGACAGCTACAAACGCGCAAGAGGCCCAAAAACGTTACTATGACCGCCGCCACCGACCAGCGCCACAATACAAGATCGGAGATGAGGTGTGGGTCCAGCGATGCACGCAATCGCCAGGCAAAAAGCTCTACTCGAAGTACGAAGGACCTTTCATCATCACTGAAAGGCTGGGCGAGAACACGTGGCGTGTAGCTCACCCGGCATGTGAAACGAGTGCGGACAAACGCAGAAAAAACAATTTTTCTGTGCACGTCTCTCGTATGAAGAAAAGAGAGCTTCGACAGAACTGAGAAATTACGTTTCGTGTGTTCGGCTTTTATGAAACGCACCAACGCAGTGTGGCCGAATGTGATGACCGATGTCGAAGAGGCAGTACTGGGTTGTGGGTTGTGGGCTGGCGACCGGCTCAGAACAGAAATAGAACAGCGAGCCCAGCGAACGGCTGTTGTGTCTGTTTTTCTCTCTACAGCATCTTCGTTAAAGATCAAGAATATTCTACTAAGGCCGCGCTAGAATGCATCCCGCGCCTACACGCACACGCACCTAGGCATTCGTATGTGTTCTCGTAAGTGCGACTTGCTCGCGAGCTGCACGTTTCAGGTTTGTTAAGCTATAGTTTATGCGGCTCTTTCTCCACCATTCTCTTATATATATTTGGGAGAAATAAAAGTTCGTTTCATTGACTGATGGATTTATTCGTTTTAATTTTATGTAAGGAAATTAAGAAAAATATTCAATTGGCCCTGCTACAGATTTTTAGGTAACCGTAATATGACCTTACTATTGGACTCCCCTGCGTCACGATTTGTTTTCGGACACGTCGAGTTTAAGGAGAGTGACAAGTTATGCAAGAAAGGTGTACTTTCTTCCTCCTTTAGTCGGAACAAGCGACCCAGCCTGGCGAACCCTCCCAGGAGTAGTTAGAGCACGTTTTTTTCTCTCTCTCGTTGCATTGCGCAATAAACCAAGTTTGCAGGATATGTTCTGCTCTATTTACTTAATAGTCCCTGCTTGTCAGCAATTAATGTAAGCTCGACTATAAATGTCCGCTGTTTTTCCACTTTATGTGGGCGCTGTATGTTGTAGTAATTCTTTGAAATGCAATAATAACATTGCATGGTTAGCGCTGCGTCAGGGGCGTAGCCAGAAATTTTTTTCGGGGGGGGGGGGGGGCACCTCCTTGATTTCGGGAGGGGCACCTCCTTGAAATGGTCATTTTTCGCTATGCATGCCATGGCGAAAAAAAATTTCGGGAGGGGGGGGGGGGGGCACGTGCCCGGTGTGCTACCCCCTGGCTACGCCACTGCGCTGCGTGTATGGACAGCCAGCTGTGCCTCCTCATATACCCCCCTGCAATTCTTTCGCAAAAGTGTTACGGGCGTAATTAACCGATGGTAAACACAGTACCAGTGAAAATCGTGACATTGTCATAAGTTCTCACAACACTGTCCAGGAACTATCTTGTGCGTGGCTGGTATCTTCACTATAAGCGAAGATTGGACAGCGCCTCGTTTATGCTCAAAAAAATAATTTTTTGAAATGGGCCGGGCCGGGCCGGGTCGGGCCGGGCCGGGCCCAAACCTTTCGGGCCCGGGCCGGGTACGGGCCGTATTTAAAAACACCGGGCCGGGCTCGGGCGGGCCTGAGCATGGCGCTTTCGGGCCGGGCCGGGCCCGGGCCCGAAAAAGCCGGCCCGTGCAGTGCTCTAGTCGGCATGCCCCAACGCGTCTCGCGTTTGCACAATCGGTTGAGACCGCCGCCGCCGCTGCAGTGGCGTCCGCTCTGGTTGATTCTGCTGGTGTATCTCCCGAAACAAGGTTTGAAAAGGTGCAAACTGTTTCTTTTCAGTGCCTTGCATGCATAACTAGAATTCGGTACGAAATTTAATGCTCAGGAAACGGGCAAAATGGAATGAATTCTCAAAGTGGCCAACGCGGCGGCGGCGGTGGCATGTACGAGGGGCAGAACGAATGTGAACGTTTCCGACGCGCGCGGACTTGGTTTTCCGGCCGCTTTGGAGTCTGGATCGAAGTGTCGGTTCCATCGAAAACCAGCGTGCTGGCCATAAAGCGTCGCGTGCGTCCATCTTCCCATTACACCAGATCGTTTTAGCTTATCATCCCGGTTTAAGGTAGGTAGGTAGGTATAAACTTTATTTGATCCATGAAAGAATCATGTGAGGGGGGGGGGGGGGGAAGTGGAAGCAGGAAGACGATGGGCCCTCGAGCCGCTCTAGATGGCCGGACACTTCTGTGCTTCGGCGACCCCTCTGGCCCAGCCCACTGTCCGGAGCTGTAACGCCGGTTGCGAGCTGCGCAGAGCAGCCTCCCATCGCTCCTGGTGTTCTGACCCTTGCCACGGGGGCTTGGGTTTGTTTGGGCAATTCACAAAGACGTGATTGAAGTCGGCTCTGGTGCTACGACACAGGTTGCAGTGAGGAGAGGTTTCGCCATGTGTAATAAGGGAGAGAAGAAAAGGAGTCGTAACTGTGGCCGTTTGAAGTCTGCGCCACAAAACCTGGTCACTTCTGGAAAGAGATTTATGCGGTGGGGGGATACGTTAGGCGGGAATTTCGATAAAACAGTGTTATATCGTGGTAGCTGAGAAGTCGATCCCTAGCGCCGCGAAGCGAAGGCAGGTCGCTGTGAGCCCGGTTGACGAGTGCTCGGGCTTGGGTGTGAGCGGCCGTGTTGCCTGGATGTCCACTGTGCGCAGGGACCCCAGAGGAGAGTGATGAGACGATCAGGCGGAGGAGATAACTCAAGGATTCTAGCAGCCGGTGAGTGGATTTTGAGAGTGGCGTAATTACGAATTGCAGTTTTAGAATCAGAGAAAATATACTCATTGGAGGAGTGAACAATTGCTAAGGCAATTGCCGCCTCTTCTGCTTCCAGGGATTCTGTCGAATTTGGAATGGACGCACTAGCGATAAGGTTTTGAAATCCGTCTACAACGGCTATTGTGAAAGCTGGACGATCGGCATATTCGGCCGCGTCTACGTATACTGCTGGAGAATTAGGAGGGAAGCGCTTGTGAAGAGTTTTAGCTCTAGCTTCCCGTCTCGCTCGGTTATGTTCTGGGTGAGTGTTTTTGGGGAGTGGCGGGATGCATAGGTTGTTGCTAACAGCGACTGGAAGTGTGTGCGCGGCCGTGGTATGACCAGGAACGGTGATTCCAAGTCGGCGCAGGAGTACCTGACCAGTTTCTGTAAGCGATAGCCTTTGATATTGACTGAAGAGATGCGCCTCTACGAGCTCTCCCAGAGTGTTGTGCACTCCTAGTTGAAGTAATTTATCCGTGGCTGTTGATTTAGGGAGATGGAGAGCAGTTTTATAGGCAGTGCGGATGAGTCTGTTGAGTTGCTCGGTCTCCGTGGGTGTGAGATAGAGGTAGGGGATGGAATAGGTGATTCTGCATAGGCAAAAGGCCTGAATGAGGCGACGTGTGTCTGCTTCCCTCATGCCGCGATGCCGATTGGAAATGCGTTTAATTAAGGAAGCTGCATTATGAACCGAAGAGCGAATTAACTTAATGGTCTCAGCGTTGGAGCCATTGTCCGAAATATTAAGACCTAAAATTTTGATTTTATTAACCCTGCGAATGGGGGGTGTCATCTAGTATGACTTGAATGTTAAAGGTATCCCGCTTTTTAAAGTCAATAATTAGGAGTTCCGATTTAGCCGCCGAGCAGGTGAGCCCAATACTATTGGCGTGCTTTGCAACAGTGTGAGCGGCCAACTGTAGCTTCGATTCGATTTCGCCATGGTTGCCGGCATTGACCCAGATCGTGATGTCATCCGCGTACAAGGAGTGATTGACGGAAGGAAGTTTGGCAAGTTTCAGAGCTAGCGGAATGAGAGTAACGTTAAAAAGAAACGGGGACAAAACCGCTCCCTGCGGCGTTCCCTTGCTTCCTAGCGTGAAGGGATCGGTTTTGAATGTGCCTAATTGTAGGCGGACGGACCTGTTGCTGAGAAAGGCAGTGACATACTTGTGCGTGCGAGAGCCTACGTTTAGCTCGCTAAGAGACTGTAGAATGGAGAAGTGAGAAACATTATCAAAGGCCTTGGTCAGGTCCAATGCGAGGATGGCTCTGGTGATGTGTGGGAAAGTTGGATTGAGCACATCCTCAAGCTGTAACATGACATCCTGAGTTGAGAGTCCCGCTCGGAAGCCATACATGGTGGAGGGAAAGAGTTTTTCTTTCTCCATGTAGCGGTTAAGGCGATTTAGGATTACATGCTCCATCAGCTTACCTGTACATGAGGTAAGAGAAATCGGTCTCATATTCTTAAGGTCTAACGGCTTATTATTTTTGGGGATGAAAGTCACCTTAGCTGATTTCCATTCCTGGGGCAGCGTGCCCTGCTCCCATTGTTGATTCATGTAATTGGTAAGAGCGGCCAATGATTGGGAGTCTAAATTTCGGAGTGTTTTGTTTGTAATTCCATCTAGTCCTGGAGCGGATGTGGTTCGCAGTTTGCTTAGTGCAGCCCACACTTCCGTCTCTGCAATCGGTGCATCCAAGTCTGGATTGGGAGCTCCTGTATAGGTAGGTAACGATTCTCGCTTTAGGTCAGGGAAATACGTGGTTTTAAGAGCAGCTTCAAGGTCTTGCCCTTGTTTCTCTACCTCAAACAAAAGTTTCGTAATTTGCTTATTACTTTCAGAGAGCGAGGAGCATGGATCTAACATATGGCGAAGCAGGGACCATGAGTTCTTCATATGTAGAGTGCCGTCAAGGCGGTTGCAGATCTGGTTCCATTGCTGTGATGAAAGCTCGGCCGCGTGTTCAGTGACGAGTTGGAGCGTCTGTGCCATTTTACGTTGTAATTTGCGATTATGTTTTTGCTTTAGCCATCGCTTCTCCAAACTCTGATAGGCCTCCCATAGGTGGAGCAGCCTGCTGTCTACTGGATCGCGGATATGTTCTGCCGGGGCTACTTTTTTCGCTAAGAGCTACGTCCCGTTTGAGCTTAGACGCCCAGTCCAAGGTATATGTAAACTGGTAGCGTAACTTCCATAGAAGCCCATGTATCCAGTAGTTGGCGGCTCGTTGCCACCGTCGCCATCTACGTATGGAGGGGACAACTAACAGCAAAAAAAGAATAAAAAATAAAATATGACGTCACAACCGGAAGCGGTAGCGACGTCGTGATTTTGCCCTACATTGCGCGAAATTGAAATATTTCTTAATTGCTGACCATATACATGTCTTTTGATAAAATCGCGATTTTATTGCGCCTTTACGGCTCGCCAATTGCGTGCGCGAGAGAAAAGGAAGACCAACAAGAAAGATTGAGGAAGCAAGGTTGTTTTATTAGCCAAAATACTTTGCAGATGAAAAAAAATTATGATACAGTGGCTCAAGAGCACAATACTTAGAAAACTCACGTTTCCACACCGAGGAAAACTACTGGAGCGAAACAGCAGCCTGGGAGTATCACTTGGACGGGCTTAGAGTACAGCGTTTCATCACGAAAGGCGAGCGCACACAGGCCGCGTGTCACCGAAAGCAGTCTGCAGTCACTGGAGCACTTACTACACATTCCGTTTGCTAGTTCAGCTTCTCTGAAGTATCGCGCCAGTAAATAACAGATAAGCAAATAAATAACCTACGGAAGACACGCACGAAACCACCGCGCACAAGTGAGCGATGCCTCGTTGACACGACAATGCGCCGAACTAAACACACGCCCACATCAGCCGACATCCCACGTTGCAGACTGCCTGCATACGCCCCCCATTTATGGCGCTCGAAAAAAAAGAATGAGGCAATCAACTATTTTGCGAAGTGTCAAATAAGCCGTAAAGTAAATTTCTAGTCTACTGTGGCGTACATAAAATTAGGAGCATTCGAAAAAAAAATTCGCTTGAGTTTTTCGTTTTCGTTATTTGTCCCCTCCTCACCTAGTCGCGCTTCAATCGTACGGCGGGCGTTGATGTCTGTGGCGATATGTTCTCGACCACTTTTCGTTCCAAGTTTCGCGACCGATATAATTTGACCATGCCCAGTCTTTGTAGTCCTCAATTTCTTTTGTCGGGTTTCGGTCTCGGATTTCGCGGAATTTGTCCCAGTCGACAATAGTTTTCAAATGAAACTGCGGACGGAAATTGGCACTGGGCAGTGTGATTGTTAAGATGTAATGATCACTGCCGAGGTTGACTCCAGTGTGTGTCCAGTAAGCTTGTCGCACGTTTTTAGTGAAAGTGAGGTCCGGGGTGGTATTTCTGCTAACACTGTTGCCAATGCGTGTGGCTAGCATGCAATCAGTAACTAGGGTGCACCTGTTTCGCTGAATGTATTGAAAGAGGCTGGTGCCTTTCCGAGTGTTTCTCCTGTAACCCCAATCTACGTGCGGTGCATTAAAATCACCCGTTACAACTAAGGGAGCGGAGCTTGCTATTTGTATGGCCTTATCGATTGCTTCGAATACCGCAGTGAGACCATCTCTAGGATGAGAATAAATATTTAAAGGAGCCCTGACATCAAATTTACGCATGTGGATTTTTTTGCATCCGCGAGTAGCTATCGACCCCCAAGTAACGATTCTCGACTCAAAATGCAGCGGAGGGACGAATAAGTACCAGTAATGTTGATAAATATATCCGGTATCGAACGCGATTCAAAACGGGAGGAAAACCCGCCAAATTGTAGTGCTGGTAGCGCTACCTCGCGGCCACGTCGGGGCCGCTCCCCAGCTGATCCCGCTGCCACAAAAAAAGGTGACGTCACGTCCAGCTGACATCGCTGACATTTCGTCTGCTAGGAGCGGCAGGCTCGCGATCCTGCGTTAAAAGCAATGTATTTATCAACCTCGGCCGTACTGCCGGAGCACAGGAACACCAACTACGCACCTCATGTCGCGGACGTTTGGCGAGTGAATCACTGCTTTCAGCTGCAGTAGGGAATAACCCCGGCCTGGAGACTGGGCCTCGTATCAAACGAGAGACCGAACTGCTTCGCCAACACAGGATTCATCGTGTAGCAGCCCGCGTCAAAGTGAAGCGAGCAAATACGGCTGCTGTTCACAGGCGTCCAGTCCCTCGGTACAACGGCGCGCCGAACGAAGTCAACCCACTGGCTGCGTTGAGGTTCGAGGCTCGGAAATGCAGGAAAGGACACGCACTTTCCGCTTTTTCCGCGCCTCGACGGGCAGGTTCGCACTACGCAGCGGCTCCCCGACATCCTGGCACGTACTGTGTCGCTCCGAGTGATCGCACTCGCGCACGACAAATCAGTCGATGCGACACGATGTACCGCACGCACAGATCAACACAGCAAGAGCCACTACTGAGACCACGCCGGGCGTCGGCGCCACAATAAACACACTCAGACCGTCGACGTCATTGTTACTAGCGTATCACTAGCGTACGTCATAGGTGTGATTCTATCACGTGTTCTATCACACCTCACACGTTGCACTAGTGTCTATGTCGCAGGGCATCCAGTTTTCCGTTGAGCGTTCATACGCTGTTTGCCTGGTTTGCCCTCGAAATAAAATAACTTCCACGCGACGGACGGCATTCAAATTTGGCCAAGACGACCTATGCGTACCGAGCAATCGAATGAAGGACACATCTCGACTTTGAAATTTGATGTCAGTGCTCCTTTAAGACGAAATATGTGCCTTCTCCTGTACGACGCGGGAGAAGTTCAAGAAGAATGCAGTCAGAGTAAAGATCGGAGAGATCATGTGCTATAAACGGGATATTCCTTTGTATATATGTGGTGGCCCAAGGGGAAATAGGATTCGAATGTACAGCCTGATAGCCTAGGAGTTTGCAAGCTTTTAAAGGCTCCTGTACGGAGATGACATCCGGGGCGGGTATAGACTGTTGTATGTAGAGTGAGAGGTTGTCTCGCTTGTTTTTTAATCCACGGCAGTTCCATTGCCATATGCAGAGTGAAGAGGGTAAGGATGAGGCAAGGGTGCAGGAGGGAGTTATGGCTGCGAAGGCGTTTGAGAGGGGAGGGATTGTGGCAGAGCTTCCAAAGAGGGGAGCCGAGCAACTAACATGTCTAGAATATTCTCTATCTTAGTGAAGCGTTCTGCGATTTGGGTGAAACCTAAATCAACCTTTTGCCTGAGTTCCCGGTGTTCTTTCCGAATTTTTTTAGTCGTGCATATAAGATCATCTTCCGATGATTCGGGCTGTTCCGTTCTTTTCTTTTTTGCTGGGTGGGGGGAGGAATCTGTAAGATCGGTCCCTGACAGGTCTGCCATATCAGGCTCCGTGATAGAGGGGGAGATGGATAGGGGCGGAGAGGACGCAGGCGGAACGGCTGCAAGTGAACTTAAACGGTCCAGCACCAGAGCCAACTGTTGCTTTAACTCTTGATTCTCCCGAATTAGACGTTCGATAGTCTCCTGAGTTTTAGAAGTTTCGTTAGAATCGGAGCGCATGCCACAGGAGCAGGAGGTTTGCCCTACCCAGCTCACCTTTCCGGATTGGGTGCCGAGGTCGCGGCTCTGCGACGCACTTCGCCCAGGGCTTTTGCCTTTGCTGCCATGGTTTCGTCCAGGACTTTTGCTTCTGTTGCCCCGATTTCCGTCGCGGATGCTTGGGAAAGACTCCTTCTCGAGCCGGAACTCGTGCTGCTGTTGCTCCTGTTGCAGCCTCTGTCGTGGACGAGAGGGACGGCTGGAGCCACGTTGAAAGCGTTGTTTGCAAGCTCTGTCGCCCGTCATATGAGCGTCCCCACAGATGACGCACTGCGGAGTGCAAGGTTGGTCTTCTGGGTGCTTCTGACCACAGCTTGAGCAAGTGAGGCGATTCGGCAAAGGACATACATCGCGTCTGTGGCCGACTTGTCTGCAATTCAGGCACGCTTCCACTTTCGGACGGAAGTTGAAGACGGCATAAAGGATGCCAAACATTTTCACCGAGGGAGGAAGCTCCTCGGCCATGAAATGAATGAGCACTGAGCGTGAGGTACGCCCCATGTCCCTTGCTTGGACTATTGGCAGGAGGGGATTCGCCCGACGTAATTCTCGGAGCAAGTCCTGAGGCGATTCACCATTCCACGCGCGGTAGATGATTCCTGGCCGTGCCCCGTCCGGGGGGGAGCTATGTATGCATGAAATGCCAGTTTGTGGCCGCGTAGCGTGAGTTCTCGTATTTTGGCATAGTTGGCAACTCGGTCTGCGCAAGAAGTGGACACTGTGAATATATTCTTGGGCAGGTTGGTGCACACAAGATCCTCCTCGGCAACTGCAGAGTGCAGTCCGCTGTTGGCGACTACAGCTGCCCGTAACTCTCCATCGTTTTACTGGGCCAGATTGACGCCCGCACTCGGGCGAAAGACGATCTTGAAGTCATCGACTGGCAACCGTGGCAGTCTTTTTAAGCGAAGACGCGCCACAGCTGTGTCGTCGACCTTCGATGGAACGCTTGGTGCTGACTCCGTTTTGCTCGCTTGCGTTCCGTCAGCTGACGCCGCTTTAGTTGACTGCGTTCCTTCGGTTTCTTTCGACTGCTGGCAGGGTGACCGTGTTCGGGCATTCAGGACTACACTCCATTCTTCTGGGTTGAATTCTGTGGCAGGTAGATCCATGCCGCTCACCGTGTACGCCATTGCGTTGCCGAATAGACTCGTGCAGGCGCGACGAAGCGCGAGCCCGACGCCGGTGCCGGTGGCGTTAGGGCTAACGAGGCGGCGTTCCCCCGCTCAGCAGGAGTCGAAGTTTGTAAAGTTCCGCAAGACCGAAGAGGTTGGAGACACTCACCAGCAGCGTCGGCAAAGTGCTAAAGTCCAATAGAGACCACTGCTGGCACCGAAAGAGCAGTCTTGGTTCAAGAAAAACTTCGTCGAATGCGGAGCCCATGCGAGGCACAGCAGCCTTGCTTGGCCCCCTAGCGGACTCTCCCGGTTTAAACAGTCAAAATTATGAAAGCTAGCTGTTGTCCATGGGATTTGGGGATGATATACCTGACATATTGTGCAAGTTGGCGTCTGCTGTAACCATAAAACTTTGACAGCATCGAAGTGTGAACGCTATAAAAGCTGCTATTAAAAGTATGTATAGTTGAGGGAAATTTTACGTAGCGAGATCGCGGGGGGTTTCAGCATTTGTCTTGACGTACGATCGCTTTTGGTGACGTACGCCAGACTTGCGCGCATCCTAAATAATCTGCTCAACTTACATTAATTGCTTCATATAGTCTCCTGGGGATCTTTGTATCGCAAATATACACGCAGAAAAGTGTATTCTTCCTATAGCGTAAATATAATCAAGAATATCTTGCCCTAATGATTTCGAGTACTTGAATAGAAAATTCATTTGCTTTGACAAGCGAAAACAGGAACAAACCACCCGGCCACTGCAGGCACAATTCTCAGCTGATTCAGATGTAAAGCTTTTTTAGCTAAGTGGTCGTGTCCACAGTGCCTGGTACACACAAACTTGTCACGTGTGAGGATCAATCTAATCCCTCCCTCCCTCATATATTTTCCTTAAAGGGCCTCCAAACCGCCCAGAGGTCGAAAAATTGGGAGACCCTTACGGTTTCCTTTTAGCAGTTGAACGCGATAGCGATATCTGCACACAGGCACGCACGAACACGCATGCGCGCGCGCGCACACACACACACGCGCACACACAAACACACACACACACACACACACACACACACACACACACACACACACACACACACACACACACACACACACACACACACACACACACACACACACGCACGCACGCACACACACACACACACACACACACACACACACACACACACACACACACACACACACACACACACAAACATACACACACACAAACACACGTTGTCGCTCACGGCCAACGCTGCTTTCTCGCTCACAACGAAAGACGCCGCCGCCAACGCGATCGCCGACGCCGCCGAAAACGGAAATTCTGCAAAACGAGCTCCTTAACGCAATCGCGTTAAAGTTAGTTGTGGTGTTGCAGTTGTGCGCGAGTATACAACGAACGCGTAGCCGTGAGAATTTTTCGAAACGGCGCCGTAATAACGGAGTTGCACACGCTTCGTGATCTAAAAGAGGCACTTGCTCGTTCTGCTCTTTCCTTCTCTTATCGTTAGTCAGCTTGTCTCGCCTCCTTGCCGAATGCGAGGAGAAAGAGCGGTGATCGCGCCTATACATGCCAGCAGACAGGCTTTTTTTTTTTTCGATGACATGATCTGACCCGAATGTTGACGACACGGTCAACACTGGGGATTACCGAAAGGCCCGGAGAGGAGGAGGGATTGTTTCCTGAAATTCGTGGCGCGCCCGCGGCTCGTAGTGCTGCCGCGTTTGGCATTGTTGATGGTGAGGGCATTCTGAACTCGATGCGCGCGTTTACCTGAAATATAAAAAAAAATATCCAAGGTGGTTTAGAGGCCCTTTAACATTCCCGTCATTTTCTTCCCTTTTTTGTCGCATCCAAACAGGTGTACATATGTGCATGTTATTAAGTGCGGAGCACTTTAGGGGCCTGGGCTGTCGTATGCTGTCGTCGTCCCATGTAGCTTGGCGTAACGCTGGTAAAACCACGTATAAAAATAAAAAAAAATGGGAAAGCAAGCGAAAAATAGAAAGAGAGAGATAGAAAGAGAAAAATAGGAAGATAAATCGAAATAAATAGGGAAAAAGGCAGAAATAAACTGGACGAAAGAAAAACAAAGAAAGCAAGGAGGAAAGAAAGAGAAAACCGAATAGAAACGAGAAGGCTGCCCAGCTACACACTTCCTTCAGGTTTAGCACTACCAGTGCGACGCTACCTTAATTTTTTCTCGGCAGCGTAGGTGTAAATACGTTTCCTTTTAAGCATGACTTGTTATGTCGAACATGGCTCCCACGCAATCCTGCAACAAGGAGTGATTGCTGCTTGAACGAGAGCACATTAGATTACGCTTGATACTTTCCCGAAAGAAAGTTAAACGGAGAAGTGGTAGAAATAGTAGTCTTGAGCGTATTGCAGTTTGACTGTAGAAGTCGAACAGTGCGGTGAAACATTCTAATTCCAACCCTCAGGGAGTACCAAGGAGCACTGAACGTAGAGCTAAATCGGCCTTTCACGCAGGCAGAGCTACACGCGGCCCTCGCTTGGCTTACACGCAATGCGAGCCCAGGAAAAGACAGTCACCAATAAAAATCTTACGCAGCTACCGCCCCGGGTAGATGCTTTGCACTACTGCGGCGCAAAGCAAGCGCCCCGCGCTACAAGCAGCAGCAACAGATCCGGACCCAAACGTCCCCAGTGAAGCGTGGCAGGCTGCGATCTCCGAGCCGGACCTGGTCGACCAGCGTCAACTCGTCGCTCGAGCACAGCGGGCTT
Source organism: Rhipicephalus appendiculatus (assembly GCA_030522465.1). NCBI lineage: Eukaryota > Metazoa > Arthropoda > Arachnida > Ixodida > Ixodidae > Rhipicephalus > Rhipicephalus appendiculatus. The sequence goes on along the minus strand of JALIZH010017344.1, from coordinate 18,964 downwards.
CCCAGGCCGGAGGGTTCCTGGAATAAGGGACCCTCCCACCTTCACTCACAAACATTTCTACAATAAATGTTTTTTCTCTCTGCGTCTGTGTTACATAGGCATTCATATTTCTAAATGTGACACTAAAGATAAATAGAAAGCGAGATATACCTTTTATTTTGGTCCGGCAGATTGATGGTGGCGCCAACTGCGCCTAGGTGGAAGCCTGAAGCTCTTGTGCTCTGACGGCATCCTCGGCCTGCTGGACGGCCATGAGTTGGTCCTCAGGGGCCGTGCTGAGCAACAAGGTCTCTGACGGCCTCCACTTCTGGATTTTGCGGCATTGTCGAGGCGCCTGAGGGCATGCCCAAATAATATGATCTAGGTTCGCCCTGTCTTGACAAAATTTGCATTTGGCTGAATATTGTTCTGGATTAAAGCGATTATACGTCACCGGGGTTAGATAAACGTTTTTTTTTTTCGTATTAGTAAATAACTCTTTCAAGATACCAAACCACCACGCTTACTGCGAGAAGACGCTTGGTGAGCGAGCAAACGCGCAAGAAAAAATTCAGGTAGCGATGCCACCTTCATGTTCCCACATCAATCTCCGAGACGTCATTGATTGCGAAGGGGTCTAGTAGTGACTACGTAGTCCCTAATCGGTAAAGATGAGGTAGATTGTCCACCGAGCCCGGAGGCTTGACGTACAAGTTTCAAGAAAATTTCTTGATCATATGCCACCAAAATACGAAAAAAAAGAAACACTTTGAAATCTGTGACGTCACGTGTAGAGTTTCGCCGCAAAATTTTAAATATAATCATTTACCTTGATTTTTGCCATGAATGAGCAATACTTCTTTGCAGACTAGTTGGTTCATACTTGAAAACCCAGGTGGTTCGTCTGGGCGCAGCTGTGTACCCCACGCATATTCTCTCCAGTGCTTGCGAAAGCCTTCTTCAAAAGTACGAGGGCGGTGATCCAAAAGGCGAGGAAAAGGAGAAGGAACCTATGCATGTCATGCCGTACCTGCGTAATGTATCCCAGAATGTGAAAAAGTTAGCAAATAGGTGCGGTGTCGATGTAGCGTATTCCGCGCCTACAACGTTCGGTCAGATCTGTTCGTTAATGGCCAAACAGAGAAGAAGGTGGAATGTTCAAAAAAGCGTGCAAATGTGTTCACTCGGTGTGTGTTTCTGCTGTTGTTTATCACATCCCTTTACCGTGTGGGAGAGTATACATAGGGCAGACGGGGCGATGCCTCAGCGAACGCATGCGTGAGCACAGTCTGGCTATAAGGGGAAAAAATGGTGGTCATTTGTATCTGCACTGTAGGACGTGTGGCTGTACCGCCCGATTTGAGAATGTATCAGTCGTGGCAAAGGCACGTGAAAAAACTGAAAGGGAGATTACTGAAGCGTATTTTATGAGGTAATACAATAACAAATGCATAAGCATGCCATCAATCTCACTTTCGGACAGAGAATTAGTCTTCTTAAATGGCCATGTTTAATCTTGTGGTAACACTTTGCAAAGGTTTTGCTTTTTCTTTTGTTAACCTTTTGATGAGGCGTTAGTCGCTGTGCACTCTGTACGCCTGTTTCGTTTCCCATATGGCGATAAGTAATGTTTTCATAAGTTTTCAAGTTTTTGACTCTCTTGGCGCTGTGGTTAATCGTTGTTGCTCATTTGTCGCTGGCTTCGGATAATCTGAGAATTGTTGTTTTTTGTTTTGGCCGGTTTCCATTGTCTATATATTTTTTTACAGTACCTTTTCATGTTTATTCGCGTCATCGTAGACTCTTGGTGCAATAAAAAAAAACAAAAAACAAAACAAAAGTAAAGAGATATAGAAGCGCACACCCTGTGATTACGCAGTAAAAAGGTTGTGGCGTTTGCTCCAAATAAGGTGTTTTTGTTTTCACGGCTCTGTCTGCGGTACCTTTTTTAAAGGAATCCTGGTTTTGTGCGCATCGTGATGGCGCAGTGTGGCATGCCTATATATTGGCTTCGTGTACTGATAATAAGCAGTTGGTAGTCTGCGCTCTTTCCTGTCTCCCTCCTTTTTCCTTCTGCTTGCGCAGCAAGTCGAGTTTTCAAGCCATGGATGAGCATGGGTGGAAGGAGGGGGGGGGGTGAAGTTGACGATAGTGCAGTTGTCAAGGTACAATTTATCAGTCTAACATGATTCGTTGTTTTACTTTGGTGTCGCTTTAAATAAACTTGCACCACTCACTTCGGATGAGTGGTCTTTTGCCGCGGAGAATGCGAAATTGGGGTCAGTGCCACAGTAACAACGCTTTCAAGAAGACAAAATAATTCGTGCTTTTTTTTTTAATTTGAGTAAAGAAGACGATGAAAATATACACACAATACTTGCAGTTTCTCCTTTATATGGTTTCTCTTGTATTCATTTTGTTACCATAATGTAACTTTTCAAAATAGTATCTAAAAGTTTAGATGCCCAATTTTCGGTGGACCCCCAGGGCTGGCACGCGCAATATTAGTGTTTAATAATAATAATAATAATAATAATAATAATAATAATAATAATAATAATAATAATAATAATAATAATAATAATAATAATAATAATAATAATAATAATCACCATTATCATTAAAATCACTGTACTCGGGGACGGTTTGTGGGCTACAATGACGGTGACGGTACCTGAAGCTAAAGCGGGAAAATGATTCAGCTGTTAACGAGATCGCTTATATCTACAGTTTCGATTTTTATTCGCTGAACACGGCTGTAGAGTGCAGTAATTATCTTGGTGTAAATGTGAAGCTCCACCGCTTCAGGACAGTCTGGGTGCCACTCGCCGTTGCAGACGTCGCCACATTTCTTTCCGCCAACACCCGGGGACAAAGGTTCGAACAGCGAGCTACCACCTTTTGCGAATAGTCCCCGTAGGAACACAAGCAGTGCAAAGAAAAAAAAAGTCAGATGAAGCCCAGAATCAATAGACAAGCAAGCTCTAAAGAAGTACGGACAAGATTGCAAGATGGACATTTCAAGCGCGTAGCGCTTCAGGGGCCCGGCTTGCTCATCCATAGATCTCATGTGGTGTTACCACGCTCACAATCAAGTGTTTCATACGGACCTAAAACATGGATGACAATGCTCAAAACTGGGTTAAAATAAAATATCAAGGTCAAAAATAATGTAATTACCAAAATAACTGAACCCATTTTGCGAATCTCCCTAACAAGATTCTACTCGTGCCGGGGAAACCCAACATACCCGTGACGTCATCGATGGTTTGGTAATCGGAGCAGTGGGAACTCTACGAAAGGGAATCGCTGGGTGCCCGTGCTACGCAATTTCGCTGGTCTCACAGTAGTGGAGCTGTATTTAGCGCAGGCTGATTTGGAACCACACCAATAGATACACAAAAACATTTTTTTTCGTTTCCATGGCATGCTGTGTTAACGCTCTCCACACAGAGCCAGTAAACAAGTATAAAATATTTTAGTTTGACTTTTAAACTATTCGTGGATCAGCATCTGCCTGCCAGCCCCACAACAATGGACATTATCGAGCCAAGTCAGCACACTTCGCTGGGTTTACACACTCTGCGCCCTGGACGCTGCCCGAAATCTTCGAAATAGCTGTCGGAGTCACTGGACGACACTTCACTCGTCGTTGCTTACGTGCACCACGTGCAACTGACAGCCGATGGCAGAGCTTCTACTTGTTCGTCTCGGGTTGCCGTCCCCGACCTGCGTCGGACTGTATTGACACGTCACTGTGGAGCCGCGTCCTCGATATTGCAACCAAAAGAACAGTGCGCTCTACGAAAAAAAAAACGAAAAAAAAAGTGTTTTCGGCGAGTCCTGACTACCTGCGTATATGACTCTCCGTAAAAAAAAGAAAGACGTGTAAGGGCTCGTTTGCTTTGTTAAACACAATATTAATGAGAACTAACAGACAGTGATGCGAAGGAAAGTATAAGGGATGTTATTAGAAGTAATTGTAATGTAAATGTGAAGAAAGAAAAGTGGACGAAAAGATAACATGTTGAATCTCTTTTAGGTCCCAAGACTCTCTAAAGAGAGTATAATGGTCTCCAAAGGGAGTTCACGTGTCTTTATAAGGAGAGTATTATACGTGGCAAGCCAGAACTCACACACACACACACACAAAAAGTCAAATGATTCTTTTTTTTTATTGCGATAGCAATTATATGGACACTCTCGGCTGGTTTTCGCCGTCGGCGTTGGCGTTGGCGTCATGCCCCGTATATGTATATGTATCTATATATTTATAGAAACCTCAAAGAAAAATAATTCAGAAAAAATGTTTCCGACGCGCGGCATCGAACCAGATACCTCTCGCTCTGCAGCGCGTGGCGCTAAACATTCAGCCACGAAGGCGAACGTCCTTCAACGTTCAAACGGCGAGCTCTTTATATACAGCGAGTTTTCAGCGTGTTTTCAGCATTACCAGCGAGATGGCGCAAAGGCCGCGCTCAGCGCGGCTTAGCTGGGCGCCCCGGCGTTCGTCGCGACGCGCGCTCTCAGGCGCTCGCGCATTTCGCCCGAAAGTGGGGGGGGGGGGTAGATGCCCGTGGGACGCGCGCTTATCTCGTGGTGGCGGAGAATGGGGCTTTCGGCGGAACGATAGCGTTGTAGTTACCGGGCGCGCGAAGGTCACATCGCTCGCTGCAGTCCCCCCGTTTGCGAAAAGAGCACGCTTTTCAAACACAGCGAAGTAACAACTGTGACACTTGTTAGTTCGTGCTTGTCTGTACCTGTGAATACGTTTCGTGCGTCGTTTTTGGTTGAGCAGCGCGTTAAGTGTCGAGCTGTGAATGTTTTTAGTTCGCTCTCGTCCTGTGCGTGTTGTTTTCGTGCGTCATGTGTGCGTGAGCAGCGCGCTGCACGTATCGACCTGCTTGCCATTCGTCGCTTGGCATTCTAATTTGTTGCTATCGCATTCATTGCTTCGCCTTGTGGCAAAACTGTGACTTTTTTTTTTCGCTGAAGCGGTACTCAAAATGTATGCACTGCGATCCGTGGCCCCACGATACTCTTTTTAGGGTTCTCGACATCAGTGTTTATTGAGAGCAACAATATGAAAATTTCTAAAATTCGTGTCAGTAGTCCTTCATTGCAGTACATGAAGCCATGTAGAAAGCAAGTAAAACTAACGCGGCAAGCAATAAATGTTACAGCCTGGCGACACCACTACAGTAAATAGAGAAAGAACGTCACACCACATAAATTATCCGACAAATAGCAACTTGAAACGCAACACCATTTATGCATAATAACGTACCCCCGCTGTATTGACAGTTAGGCGCTGTGGATAATATAAGTAAATGAATAAATAAATAAATAAATAAATAAACTGGCAAAGCTTGCCCTAAGCCGCGCCAGCCTTGAAACAGCGAAACTGGACGATTCTGAAGACTAATCTGGTTGCTTCTAGGTTGTTCCTAGGCCTTATATAGCTAGGTGATGCAGGTTCTAGGTTGCTTCTAGGTCGTTGCTAGGTTTTAACTAGGTGATGCTAGGTTGTTTGTACGTTGATTCTCAGCGCAGAGAGGTTCGAGTTAAACCAGAGACAGTCACAGACTCGACACGTGTACGTCAGCGTTGGCGTAGGCCTTCCATCGCTTAGGGGTCTTCTCGCTACCGCCGTTGCCTTTCCCGTTCCCTAGTATTTTCCCGTTGTACGTAAGGCTCGCCGGCGTCGCTTCGCGGCCATTTCTTGGGCTAACTGTTGCCTTCTTCCTTTTTAGTGGAGGCTGCGATCGAGTAGTAGGAAATACGCAATTTCTGTGGCACATGCCCGTTTATAAATCAGAATACGGGATAAAACTTGCGGCTAACTTAAACAGTTTCGATTTTAATAAATAAATAAATAAATAACGTGAGCAAATGTTGTTAGATGCCAAATGGGCTGACGAACGACCGCATAGACGGGGCAGCGACGATCGGCGGGGCCTGCCGAAGAAGTCCACGCGCATGCCTGAACTGACTTCCAGCCCGGTCAAGTGATGAACCTGGCTGGACGAAGTCTGAAGCGACTCATACGCCCAATCACAGCAAAAGAAACTGAAGTGTCAGCGCACCCAACTTCACCCGAAGTTGGTCAATAAAACGCGTCGAGCATCCTTCGCTCGAAGTGCACCCGTCGTCCATTCTGCGTCCGGATCGTCTTTTCAGCCCAGGGAGTCGTGTTCTGAAGAGGCAAGCTCTTCGACGAAAACTTTCAAAAGCGCTTTACCCATGGCGCGCAAACATAGCTTTCTCGCAGTGCGCCGTTTTCTTGTACTTCCTTTCGAATCTCATAAGAAGCAGGAACCTTGAAATATTATCGATGTAGTGAAGTACTTTTTATCTGTATTTTTGCAGTACACACTTCTCAAAGGCTTTTTCTCTGAATGGACTATTTCGTACACTGCTCAAATACTTTTTCACGTGAGAATCGGTAACTTAGCAGTCTGAAAAATATTCTGTAGTATGTACTACAATAGATGATCCTTTAGCGCGAATGTCAAAGACGAGGGAGGGAAAATTGCGACACACACAAGCGCTTGTGTGTGTCGCAATTTTTTGTCCCTCGTCTCTGATGTTCGCGCTACACAAAGAAGCGTCAACAGATTACCAACTAGCCCAAACATGCTCATTGCTAAGTAGTACAAGGGCCCGACAATGTACCAACGGGTCCACTGTTAAAGGAAACACTTGCGTGCACGCCACGTTTGTATTTCACTCTCTTCCAAAAGCATAGTGGCTTAGGCTTTACGTAATACTACCGGTGATTGACAGTTCTGACTTCTTTTGACAGACTAGTGCCGTGCATGAACATTGTTTCCTTATCCACCTGCTGTTAGAGGGCCGGCAATATGAACGGTGCTGATTGTAGTGTTCCCTTTAACAGTGGACCGTACTGTGCATAGTCGCCAGGAAACCTATTGTCGGGTACACTTAGGAAGTCTAGATAGGCCCCGCCCAGATGACAGAAGCGTGGCAGTCGATCGCCTCCTTCTCCGGCGCTCTCACGATTGCTCCTCCCAACTGCACTTCGCCGGCAACTAAAGAAGCGGTCCGGCACATGATGTCAGTCTGGAGTGTGCGCCAATCGGTGCAGGCTCGTGTGCATCTGCCTTTGAGGAGGAAATGCCGTAGACTTCTAGAGCTGTACCCGACTATATACGCATAGTGCACCTAACAAGTGCATTCGCTCGTTCATGGTGTGATAAAAAAAGAGAGAGCTTGTTCGAGAAGTAGCAAACAAACAAGGCTACAGATGGCTTTGTGAAATCGTTCACAAGGGAAGTAGGTCGCGCGCGTAAGCTGCTGGTAGCCTACGAAAAAAAAAATCACAGCATATCCGCGGAGTGAATGATGATGAGTGGGCGAAGCTCCGGAGGTACATCACCAAAGACGTGATGGTGGTTGGTTGCATGTGGTCAAACGATATGCATGTGAGACCATATCGCGATGCCATGTGTTGTATGGCATCGCGATCGTCATCGTCATCAGCAGGTGGCTACTACTACAAACATGGGACGCACGGCCCACGGGATAAGGAGCTTCGCCCCTAAAAAAAGAAAGTTGTGTTCATTAATTAAACTCGCAGGCTCATAAAAACGAAAGCTTTCTTTCCCTGAGAGATATGACAACTTGAACAGAAGGAGGGTTTATGCTCCTGACAGAAAAGGATAGTTAGCTGTACCGTTTTCACTCCACACAAAATGATTTTGAGAGGCCGCAGTAACCGAACAAAAAGTGTTCACTAGATATGAACGATAAACGGTAAAGTGGCGTGCTACGTACAAACATGTGACCTAAATATGCACATTGCGGGAAGTAACTGCTTAAAACACATTCGGTGTTCACATTAACATTTTTCACGACTTCACATAAATGCGATCCTTATCGCTATCACTACACGTCCTTCAACAAAATTTGAGTTCCTTTTTGCCTACTTCGAAACATTCTGTATTTATGTAATTCGTCTCACAAATGCATCAGTTTAAACTAATATGCTTTTTTTTTATTTGTAAAATTGATTTCTTGGACTGATATAACTTGCAAAGTGGTATGTCAAACACAGTATCCGGCTTTTCGTTCCCTTTATCGTGTTTCTCGTATTTCGATCTGTACTATAGTGCTAGAAGCAACCTTACAATCTGTGCGTTAAATGTCGTCCTGAAGATTAGTGAACTGTACCACCGCGGCGGACATTTGGAAAGGGGGGGGGGGGTGAAATTGAAGCGGTTTTTTCAGAATAAAAATAACCAGAGAAAATATTAAAAATAATAACATATGGAAAATATTCGCTGAAAAAAAAAACAGAAGTTGCTTTCTGCATTCAATGTTTAAATACAATAGACGCTATTGCAAAATCTTCACGGGCAGTGCAAACGTTTTGTGCCGAAGAGTCAATACACGAAGGTAGAGTAAATGTCTTATCCTATTATGCGGAGCGGTCTTTGTATGATTCAAGAATGGCCTTCTGTTCTGGTTGTCGCCTCAGTAACTGGCTCTTACTCGCAAGGGGGGATTGGCCTGGCAGTAGTAATTAGAGGATACTTATAAACAAAGATGTAAATGAACAAAGATGAACGAGATTCTCAGCAGGATCTCGTTTTGGCAGACTTCATGTCTTCAGGAAGTACGCGAAGGATTATTGGTCAGCTGCCAGCTCGTACAAAGATCACGTGCTACGTGACGCCTGCAGGCAAAAAAAAAGCAAAAAGCAAATTCAGCTCCACTACTGTGAAACCTGAGGAACTGCGTAACACGGTCACGCAGTGATTTCCGTTGGTAGGGTTCCCACTGCTCCATTTACCAAACCGCCGATGACGTTTATGTTTGAGGTAAGCACGTAGGGTTTTCCCGGCACGAGTAGAATCTTGTTTGGGAGATTGGCAAAATCGGTGTGGAACGTGCGCACTACTTTTTGATGCGCTTTATCGACTTCCTACTTGTTACGGCAGTTGAGATACGTGTCGTCTGTAGCGAGTTCCGTCAGGTTGTATCCCCCCTTCAGAAGCGCCGGCGAAGTGCAGTTGGGAGGAGCAATCGTGCGCTCTGCGAGGCGATGGCGCCCTCTCCTGCGCGGCACAGGAGTCAAACGCATGTGTCCGAAGCAAGTTTAGCGATCCTAAGTGAACTATTGCGATTACTTGTTGGTTATTGCTGTTAATTACGTTATTTTAGACTGTGTTCGTTTATCTTAAGTAGGTTTTGAGCATTGCTATCCATGTTTTAGGCCTGTAACAAGCGTTGAAAGCTGGGCGAGAAGGTAAGGGTTCATCTTCTAGCGAACTGCGCAGCAGACGGGACACAAAGCATTAGACGCGTCTCGGACGCGCCTGTACTGAACGCTTGATTGTGAGCGTGACCATGCCACATGAGATCTATGGATAGATGCCAATCCGGGCCCCTAAAATGCTAAGCACTTAATAGAGTGTTCCGCACTCGACTTCATGACTACAAACACGCTGAATAACACTTCCAGGTTTTAAAATGCACATATATGCCCTACAATGTGGACGGGAGGACTACCGACGCCGTCTATAACTCGATTGGCAGAGCATAGGCCGCGTCATTCGAAGGTTGCAGGTTCGGTCCCTGTCGGTGGCAAATTGCCTTTTCGTCCCCTTCAATATCTTCTCATTTATATCGTAATTACTACTACAAATAACGTCCCCTAGACTTTCGTTTGCTTGGTTGTCTGTTGGTTCTCATTAAGGCTACATCATACGAAGAAGAACGCATCACTACACTTTCATATTGTTGTGAATATATTTCCGAGATATATACAGTGGGAAATAGTTGAACAGTCAATATGGCGGTTGTTTACCAGCCCACGTCGTCCTCCTCTTCATCCCTCACTTCGACATAGTCGTAGCTGCGATACCGCAACATCGACCCCCGGCGGCGAAAGCGCCGACCCGGCGCTTGTTAGAAGGTGTGCGACGAAATGTACGGCTTCAGGCGGGCGACGTGGACAACGTCTGAAGATGCGGAAGACGCAGTGGAGTCGTGAGGCGCTATTTCGTACGTAACGTCAGTCACCTGGCGTACCACAGTGTAGGGGCCCGAGTATTTAGGGAGAAGCTTTTCGGACAGGCCGACATGGCGAGACGGTGACCACAGGAGGACGAGGTCACCCGGATTGAAGTGGACGTTCCGGTGGTGGCAGTCGTATGCGTATTTCTGGCGCACTTGCGAGTCGGCGAGGCGTCGGTGGGCAATCTGACGTGCCTTTTCGGCCGTGGTGATAGCATGACGAGCATACGCTGTCGACAGGTTGGCAGGGCTAGGCACGAGCGTGTCAAAAGGCAAGGTCGGCTCTCGTCCATAGAGAAGATAAAAGGGAGAATATCCAGCAGTGTCGTGGCGCGAGGTGTTGTACGCAAAAGTAACGAAAGGTAACGCAGTGTCCCAGTCGCGATGATCGGTCGAAACATACATGGAGAGCATGTCAGTGATCGTGCGATTCAAACGCTCCGTAAGGCCGTTTGTCTGAGGATGGTAAGCCGTGGTAAGCTTGTGCTTTGTTGCACAAGAACGAAGTAGGTCATCGATGACCTTAGATAAAAAGTAGCGACCTCGGTCTGTGAGAAGCTGGCGAGGAGCGCCGTGGTGCAGAATGACGTCTTGTATCAAGAAGTCGGCGACGTCTGTAGCGCAACTGCTCGGGAGAGGTCTCGTGATGGCAAATCGGGTCGAATAATCTGTTGCGACGGCGATCCATCTGTTTCCTGTGTTAGAAATAGGGAAAGGGCCGAGAAGGTCAAGGCCTACGCGAAAGAAAGGCTCGGCAGGTATGTCAATAGGTTGAAGGAGCCCGGCAGGGTGTAGAGCTGGTTTTTCCCGCCGTTGACATGACTGGCAAGAAGCAACGTAACGATGTACGGAACGGTATAGGCTGGGCCAGAAAAAGCGTCGGCGAACGCGGTCATACGTTCTGGCAGCACCAAGGTGACCGGCCGTCGGTACATCATGTAGTTGCTGCAGTACAGTCGACCGCAGATGAGCGGGTACTACAAGAAGTAGCTCCTGTCCCACGGGGTGCATGTTCCGGCGGTATAAGATGCCGTCTATAATGACGAACATGCGAAGTGAACTGTTCGTCGGGTCGTCATTCAGGCGGTTGATGATATCGCGTAGGGACGCGTCCCGCCGTTGTTCGTCAGCAATGTTGCTGAAAGCGGAGAGCGAGGAAATGCACACGGATGCGTCGTCCGTTGCGAGATCTGGAGCGTCGACGGGGTACCGAGATAGGCAATCGGCGTCTTGGTGCAAACGGCCGGACTTGTAGACCACAGTGTACGTGAATTCCTGGAGACGGAGAGCCCAGCGAGCCAGGCGCCCTGTTGGATCCTTGAGTGTTGACAGCCAGCATAGAGCGTGGTGATCAGTGGTCACGGTGAAATGTCGGCCATATAAATAGGGGCGGAATTTAGCAACGGCCCATACAAGCGCCAGGCATTCACGTTCAGTGATGGAATAATTGCGTTCTGCAGGGGAAAGCAGGCGGCTGGCATATGCAAGAACTCTATCATGGCCGGATTGTCGTTGAGCTAGCACAGCGCCAATCCCGTAGCCGCTAGCGTCAGTGCGGACCTCGGTTGGCGCGGACGCGTCGAAGTGGGCGAGAATCGGCGGTGTGGTGAGCAACGTAATGAGTCGTGAAAAAGCGGCGGCTTGATCAGGACCCCACAAAAATGGCACGTCCTTCTTCAGAAGATCAGTTAGAGGGCGTGCAATGTCCGCGAAATTCTCCACAAATCTTCGGAAATATGAGCAAAGGCCCACAAAACTACGAACGTCTTTGGCGCAAGTTGGTACGGGGAAATCGAGAACAGCGCGAACCTTGTCGGGATCGGGGCGGATGCCAGATGAGTCGACGAGATGCCCCAGGATGGCAACTTCGCGGTGCCCGAAGTGGCATTTCGTAGAATTAAGTTGTAGCCCAGCCGCACGAAACACTGAAAGAATGGACGCAAGTCGGTCGAGGTGAGTCTCAAAGGTTGGGGCAAACACAATGACGTCGTCCAGGTAACAAAGGCAGATGGACCACTTAAAGCTGCGCAAAAGTGTGTCCATCATCCGCTCGAACGTTGCCGGTGCATTGCACAAGCCAAACGGCATAACTCTGAACTGGTAGAGACCGTCAGGCGTTACAAAGGCTGTCTTCTCACGGTCGAGGTCGTCTACACTGATTTGCCAGTAACCAGAGCGTAGGTCTATCGATGAAAAGTAGGTCGCACCGTGAAGGCAGTCCAGGGCATCGTCGATGCGAGGGAGCGGGTATACATCCTTTTTGGTGATCTTGTTTAAGTGCCGATAGTCCACACAGAAACGCCAGGTGTTATCTTTCTTTTTCACTAAGACTACAGGCGAAGCCCACGGGCTAGAAGAAGGCTCAATAATGCCTTTTGTGAGCATCTTTTCGACTTCCTGTTGGATTACTTGACGCTCTGATGGTGACACGCGGTAAGGACGCCTGTGTATTGGAGCCGCGTCACCGGTATCGATGCGATGCTTGACTTCTGTGGTTTGACCTAAGGGTCTGCCGTCAAAGTCAAATATGTCAGAATAGGTCGTGAGGAGATCACGGAGTTCTTTGACTTGAGAGGGTGAAAGGTCTGAGGCAATCATCTTTGTTACATTGCTGTGCAGTGTTGAAGATGCAGGTGACCTATGTGGGTTTGAAGAGATGGCAGCGGGCAGTTCAGGTGACACCGATGAAATTTGGCACTCCTGTGATGGCGACAGAGTGGCGAGAGCAATGCCTTTTGGTAGGACTTGAGGGCTGAGTCCGAAGTTCAAAAGAGGAAGGCATGTCTTGTTCGCCGTAATAGTTACAACGGTGTATGGGAAAGATACGTTGTGCGCCATTAAAACACTGGGAGAGGGAGACACGACGTAATCACCATCCTGTACACTAGGGTATGGTTCAACGGCGACACAGGTTAGTGCTTGTGGGGGGTAAACGAACAAACTCGGCACACGAAAGCTTGTTGCAAACCTTCTCCGAAGCGTCAGCGGACGTAGGTAGGTCAAGTTGCACGACACCGGCAGAGCAGTCAATGACAGCGGAGTGGTCACTCAAGAAATCGAGTCCGAGGATGACGTCATGAGGGCAATGAGCGAGAACATGAAACATGACGGAAGTTTGGCGGTCGGCAACCCTCACACGTGCGGTGCACATTCCAAGCACAGCCGGTGTTCCTCCATTGGCGACACGTACAAATAGGGACTCGGGCGGCGTAAGGACCTTACATAACCGCGCACGGAGGTCAGAGCTCATAATGGAAATGTGTGCACCGGTGTCAATGAGGGCAGTAACAGCCAGGCCATCCACTTCTACAGCAAGCAGGTTCTGGTCCGTGGTCAGGGTGAGCAGAGGGTTTTCAGGTCGGGGGTCCAATGCAGCGTCACCTCCGGGAGCTGCATTGCTCAGTTTTCCGAGTGTGGGCGTCCAGTAGGTCGGGGCGACGAATATCGCCGGGGCTGATGTGACCGGGAGCGATCATCGTGCGGGGAGGGCGAACGACTGGAACGTCGGACTGATGTTGGAGGAGCCTCATTGTATGGTCCATGTTGACGAGCAGCAAACTGCATGGGCTGGTTGTCTTCGCGTCGATAGCCGAAAAACGAGCGAGATGGGGAGGTCTGAGAGCGGCAATAGCGAGAGATGTGTCCCACACCGTGGCAACGAAAGCAGATGGGCTTGTCGTCTTGCGTCCTCCACTGGGCAGGGTCACGGTAGCGACGAGACATTTCCGGGGCACGCGAAGGCGGCGTCATGGCACTTACACGAGGTTGCGTGAGCGAGTATACGGGCTGCAGTCCGACATTTGCAAGCTCTTCTCTCACAACCTTCTGAATCAAGGATATCGTTGGTCGAGGATCATCGGACGGCCGCGTCTGAAAAGATGGCGGAGACGCCGCCTCGATTTCGCGACGCACGATGCGGACTACGCTCTCGGTGGTGGGCAGTTGACTGCACGTCGGCTGAAGATCCTCGCAGGTTGACGTAGCGGCAGTATTCGGAAGCCGCACGAAATGCTGGGCGATGCGGCGACTCTTCAGTTCTTCGAATCGCCGGCACTCTTTGATGATGTCGTCCACGGTTGACAAGTCCTTAGACACCAGCAGATTGAAGGCATCATCTGCAATCCCTTTGAGTACGTGGCTTACTTTGTCTGCCTCGGTCATGTTGGCATCGGCACGACGGCAAAGGGCGAGAACGTCCAGTATGTACGACACATACGATTCGGTCGAAGTTTGAGCCCGGGACGACAGATCTTTAGAAGCGGCGCGCTGGCGCCCGCCTGGTCTACCAAAAAGGTCACGGAGCTTCTGCTTACAGGCATCCCAACTCGTTATATCTCCTTCATGAGCCTGGAACCACACGCCTGCTGTGCCGCAGAGGTAGAAGGCAACATTGGCCAGCATCATTGTCGGGTCCCACCGATAAACCGCTGCAAAGCGCTCGTATTTCGAGATCCAGTCATCCACGTAAACATCATCTGTGCCGCAGAAGTTGCCAGGATCGCGCGGCTGAGTCAAGACGACCGGCTGTACCGGAGTCGCGGTCGAAGCAGAAGCGGCAGGATTACCTTCTGTAGACATCGTGGGGCTGACAAGGATACGTCCGCTGCGGAGTTCCGTCTTGTGACGTACCCAGCACGTCCACCAAAATGTTGTGAATATATTTCCGAGATATATACAGTGGGAAATAGTTGAACAGTCAATATGGCGGTTGTTTACCAGCCCACGTCGTCCTCCTCTTCATCCCTCACTTCGACATAGTCGTAGCTGCGATACCGCAACAATATGTAAAAGAACCCGTCTAGCATCTGATTTCATTTGTGCTGTGATAGCGCTATGACAGCGCATTTAATTTCTCACTGGGGATCATTTCACGTAGCTCATTCCCTAATTGTTCACGGCTGCGTCACAATTGAAGGTCTATCGGTAAGCGATAGAAACCATCCGTGTATCCAAATATAGTGCTCTCCGCGAACACCTTGTCCAAATAATAGTCGCCCGCAGGTGGCGATGAATCGGCGGCGTTTCTCAGTGATCCCCCTTAGGGTTATTGAATCACCGTCACCCTTCTTTCAGCCGAAGGGCATCAAGGAGGTACACCTGCGCTATTGACCGCATTCCTTTATTAAATAGAGCTCTATAGGTCCACTTCCTTGAGCGGGCCCGAACAATCAATGCCAGCCAAGAAGGAGCAGAAGCTACACCCACCATCACACGTTCAGATAGCAAGGAAATGAAAAAGTGAGGGCATAAATAAAAAAAAAAAGAAAGAAAATCACAGAGAGGAAGAACGAAGTCTAGCCGAGCCACAGCATGCCTCATCAGAGCCGTGTACTTGAACACGCTACGGAGGGCGAGTGCTTGTCGGACGTAGACGTATAACCATGCGAGGGGTACAACAATAAAAGAAAATCGAAGAGTAATAATAACAACGAAAAGAACTGCGACAGCCGCGTCAAGCGACGATAGAGGCGATTCATCGCCTTCCGCTTCAACGCACCACGGCTTCTCAGAAGCGAAAAGAGGAATGGAGCTGCGAGGGAAACTTCTCGTTCCGTGAGCAGCTTCCGATGATACGAATCACCTTCAACAAATCAAAGCGGAGCGTTGATATCACCGAAAAGTTCCCTCTTGATGCGCGACAGTTAGTTGTCAGATGAACAGAGCAGTGAAAAAATTGAAGTTAAAACCTAGGATAACAGAGCGCTGAGCCAGGTGGTATGTATTGATTCTAAAGGACAGGGCGTCTACACACGGACACAAGAAGGAAGTCAACACACCACAAACACCTGGCGTTTTTGGTGTTTTGACTTCCTTCTTGGGTCCGTGTGTGCACGCCCTGTCCTTTAGAAGGGATGAAGTTAAGGACCACAGAAATGGAATGTGAATGTTTACCTAATGCAACATCTATAAGCAAAACGACTGTTCCAATGGTGCTAATTGCTTGAATTAGAACAGGTCATCGCGAACAAAATGGGTTGCTGAAACATTAATAATTAGGGGTGTGCGAATAGTGAAATTTCATCTCTAATCGAATTCTAATCGAATAGTGCCGAATATTGGCCAGAAATATCGAATTCGAATCGAATACCGAATAGTATATTTACACGAAATGTGGACCGCCAGCTTTGGCAAGACAAAGGAAAGATAAAGACGCTACGGCGTTCTGACAGCGCTAATTACGCACTTGTTCGTTTTTTTTTTCGGTTTCTTTTTCTTTTCTTTTTCAGCTTTTGTGGGAGCGCAAGCCTGCTGATAAAAGAGCTGCCATTCCAGTCAGTAGCGCCACTCCTAAAATTCGAAAGGCTAACAGAGGAGATACGGCAGCTAGTTTCTTTTTCTTTTTTCCTGTCGTCGCGCAATGTGGCTTGTCTGACAACGGTAATGTCGTGCTTCATCGCAATGGGGCTCCTGGCCCAAAAATCATCGGGCCCCCGTTCACAGAAGAGTTTTAACTGCGCGCCGGAACGATGGGAGCTTGTGCACGAGTAGTGCAATGCGGCAGTAGCGAGTGCACAGCGTGAACAAATTTTCACATGTGCAGCCAATCACTTGGGGTATCGCGGGCCAAAGTCGGGGTGTTTTGCGGCGTATGAGACCGAACTACGCAAGAAGTCCATGCATTCGTTTCGGAAATGAAGTTGTTGAGGGCTTGACAGTTCTCCCACGTGTTTTCTTTACGTGCGGAAATGGCATAATCTCCATTAAAATAAACATGCACTCGTTTTGGAACCAGGATATCGGTGCAAGTTTTAACGAAAGGCCTACTGTAATGATGTTAGCGTTTGTTTTAGCCACCCACCCTCACCAAGTTGCACCATGGGCTTTGGTCGCGTTTTAGATATTCGCCCAGTCGAATTATTCGAAACTTCGAATACCAGCTATTCGAAAGTCGAATCCAATTATTCGATAAAGTACTATTCGATTCGAATTCGAAACTCGAATATTCGCACACCCCTATTAATAATCCCACTGAAATGTGAGGCACATAGGCATGCGTAGTGTTCTGTATTAGTGCTAGGAGGGGCAAGCGGGGGGGGGGGGGGCGCATTTAAACCTCTTCCCCACCTTGGTCGAGTCTAAAACACAACATACTTCACAGCAGTGGGCTTGATTGGGCTTTGGGCGGGTCGGTGCATTGCCGAAGATGAACAAAAAAGTGCTTAAGACGGGCCGAGAGGAAGACGCAGGCACGGCGCTGCCTGCATCACAATGCATCAAGAAAATGACAATGAAGCGAAAAAAAAGGGAGAAGTTTACACTAGCCGTGTAAAGCTTAAGAAAAACCGAAGCTCGTTGATCTTAGGGGCCCATCTCGGCTGATGCTAGGTCTTTCCTTGGCGTAGACAAAGTAGAGTCGAACCACAGGCCGTCACAGACCTTGCAAGAGTGCCCAAACTCCAGCGCCAGAACTAACATGCAACACCATGCAACACCATGCAACAACATGCAGCGCCAGAACTAACATGTCCCGTCCTCCTGAAGGAAAAATTGTGGCGCAAGGCAACACACGGACAGACAAAGATATTTGTTGTCCGTGTGTTGCTTTGCGCTGCAATTTTTCCTTCAGAAGTCATGAACCAACTAGCCCAAGAAAACGTTTTGCTATGTCCCAATATGTATTACCAACTAGCCCAACTTTCAGTCTTGCTTCTAACATGCAAACCTAGCTGTGGCATCCCTGGTAGAATCGCGGGCCTTACGTCGCTCGCATACTTGGCTCGCGCGGCGGCCTGACGTAAGCGGCGAAGCTTTCCGACTTTAGTCATAATATTCTTGGAGGCGTAGGGTTAACTATGCACGACTGTGGCCTCTCGTTTCACCCGAAATTTACAACGAAAAAGTTTAGAAGGAGAGTGCAGGACACATTCCATAATCTTTGAATACACGAACTAACTGCAGTGTTTAACGACGTCCTTTAAATGAGCTGATTTATGAAAGTGTAAACTAGCAGTGTAAACTATATACCTGTATCCGTAATTAGGGGCATTGGTATTACGAGTATAGGTATGAGAGGCCATATTTTTTCTCAGTTAATATATATATATATTTTTTGTAATTTTACCTTCATTCCTCTGTCTATCGGCGTATGCGACCCTTCGTGTGCAGGTGATGTAATCTTGGGTGCCTTTGGCGTTCGCTTGAAAATCTGTTGTTCTTTTATGAAGAAAGAATTCTCAGGTGCGGAGAGCAATGTCTCATGTGCCATGCATTTCTGGTGTCTCGTTCCTTTTGATTTGGTATCGATATTGCGCATTGGTGAGCAGTATCCTTCATCTTGTACGCAGTGTGTGACGATTCAATGGTCTTCAATTCAATTCAACTCCATCTCCTCATGCGTACGCACGCTCGCGCAGTTAACTACTTCGGAAGCGCGCCTACAAGATCAGACGGGGCGTTACCATGAGATCTGTTTCAATCGCGAATCAGGTAGAGCTCCCCTTTAAGTGGGGGAATTGCGCTGCCATCTCTCTCTCTTTTTGCCGGCCCTCCGCGAGTTCGATTAGCGCTCCTACAGCTCTGTTTTATTTGCCCTCCTTATTTGTTATTTTTTGTGTCGTCGTTTGTTCGCCCCCCCCCCCCCCTCCCTTGTCACATTCGAGCAAATTGCGACAGTGTGTGTATCTGTGTATGTTATGGGAATGAGCATCTAAACTCGATCGCAATGTACAAATCTCATCTTAGGCCGGTCCCGGACCGAAGCGTTGGAAAAAAAATCTTCTAACAGCGGAGCTGTTCAAGCCGACCATTAGTCCACGCAAAGCGAACAAGATGGTGATGATGACCTTGTGTGGATGAAGCTCACCCACAAAGGGGGGATGGGCCGAGAACCGGGCGGCAGGAGGCTTAAAATAATGGTCTGAAACTAAACCAATCTGGATTTTTTTAAAAATAAAAATCTATCTCTCTTAGCTATCAACATTAGCAACCGGCACGCGCTCTCTTC